>CM019167.2:109746101-109806791 GCA_009739505.2 Apolygus lucorum | reverse complement strand
TTAATCATTGAATCATGAAAACAAAAATTTGTCGTGAAGTGAATTTTGACTTGAATTTTTAAAAAAGTAAATCAAAAAAATTGTTGAAAGTAAAGCAATGGTCACAAGGAACTCGAACTGTTCAAGAAACCCAGAGAAATGAAAACCCATGGACCTAGTAGGTCCCTGTGAAAACCGCAAAAAAATGTGACGTTTACAGAGTTACTGTAGAAAGTTCTTGAATATCGATGAAGGATATTAGAAGCGATATATCGTTTCGATTGATACTATTCCGAGTATTATTCAGAGGCAGATATAGTATGGTATCTAAGTACTTGATATTTGGGTATTTTTTTACTATTCCCCTTTGGCAAAAATATCGATAATATCGTCAAGAAAGTATCGATACCTCCGATATTTCAAGCAAAAGTATCGATACCAATTTATTGGTATAAGTTTTATTATCAAAAGTATCGATACAAATATCGGTATCGATACCAAAATAGTATCGATACTCCGATATATCGGTGGTATCGTGCCGTCCCTACTTTTTGGGGATGAAAATAAAAAAAATTGTTATATTGCACAGGGTGTCTCTCGAAACGATACATGAATGTCCAGTATTTTGTAACGCTGATCCATTTTTGATTTGATCCGTTTTTTAGCAGAATAATGACCATAATTTGATTTTTATGTAAGTTTTCGTTCTTGTAAGTACCTATGTTCATATTTTTTTGCTGGGATTAATTTCGGGGTTTGGTTGAAAAATGTAAAAGTAGGAGATTAAAACCGTCTTTAGTGACCCAAGTGAAAAATCTGAAAATATGCTCTTAAGTATACACCAGTCATATAAACCAAAATGCTATGCATTGGTTCACCTATAGACTCGAGTTGTGGATACGAGAAAGCTATGTGCTACAATAAATTGACATAGGTACTTTAAAAAAAAATTATCACATTTATCCTACATATTTTGTAAATAGCAAGAAACAAGGGGGGAAGGGGCAATGCGCAAGTGATCAAAAAATATTAGGGGGGGGGGGGGGGGGTGTGGTTTTCCAAATCAAAATAAAAAATTAGTGTGCATTGCGCAAACTTGTGCTTCCTTAGTAACCAACAACCTAATTTCGTTAAGAAGGCATGAATACATTTTGGATACCTCACAACAATCCCATTCTTACAATACAATTTGTTATTTGTTTTCAGATTTTCAGTAGATCCGTCACGGCCACCTTAGAAACCTGTGTGAGGCATGGTGAGTTTCTGCTCAATTACATTTTATCTACTCGACTTACACAGCCAACACTTATTAAATTCAAATTTTAATATTGTTACTCATTTTGGACAATCAAAATTGCATTGTAGGATCCTCGATTCCATAAGTACGATTAAATAAGCGTAGATTGTAATAAAACTGAAAATAGGAGCAAAATTATATTGATATTTTTGAAAATAGCTCAAGAAAATTGCGATTTACTCCGGTGTTGCCTCTTTTCTACTGATGGTCTACTAACAACATGATCGGAAACGAATTCTCAAACGTGTAGGCGTTTGTCAATTCAAAAAAGTTGAAAACTCTCATCAAGATCGTGCAATTCAACAATAGGGAAGTCAATAGTGGTGCTACTCTTGAATCACATTTTACAACAACCGAACTGCTATATGTTGAAGTTATTCTTTGTAGAGAAACTGACTTTACTGTCCACCCTACTAGGCCAACAATTTTTACTTTCCAATTTGTAATTATGCCAGTTATGTTGTTACAAGTTTATTCGTGAATTACAGGTATTCTACAACAAAGGGCATCTGCCACTGCTGAGGTGACTAGATTCTTCAACGATCTTTTCGACAGCCTCAACGGTTATCGTGAAACCCCAGAAGGTGGCGGTGTAGGCCTTCGTTGCAGAGTCCAGAGGTCTCGTGAAGAAATGCACCTCAATTTTTGGAGTGCAGCTTTGGAAAAAGTAAGGCTACGACAAAACATGGTCAGCATACCTACCATATCTGGTCGGCTATAGAGATAACTAATCTGTTAAGGTCTCAAAATGTCTCAAAAAATTGAGGATTTAACTTATGCGTCTAGGAGAGCCTTCAACGCAACGTAACAGGCTTTGAAAACATCATTGGTACTTGTAAAGTAATGTTTGACAATTGATATTTAGTAATTTTTAATTTTTTTTTTTCTAGTTGCAGAGCCTCAAGTTTTTGCCAAAGTCGCCAACGTCACCACCCTGCAGCACTGTGACTATTCAAGGTTGGATAAGGACTGTCAATGCAGTCCAACTCCTGTGGACCACCCTCAAGGAGGAGATTCCTTTTGATAAATGTTCGTATCTTGTGCCTCGCAGATTGAATCAAGACCCTTTGGAAAACCTATTTGGGTCAATTCGTTCCAAATGTGGCTCTAACGTAAACCCTTCTGCTTATCAGTTCACGTCTGCTCTGAAAACCTGTGTGGTTAACAAATTGGCCGATGATGATTTGAATAAGGGGAATTGCGTAGGGGATGTACAGCCTCAAGAAATTCTGGAGAGTCTCCAAAGATTCTTGGTTCCATCTGCGAATCCTGAGGGTCGGGAACCTGTTCCTGCATCTAACAGTTCTCTGCCTACAAATTACAGCGATTCATTCGCTGTTCCCCGACAAGTGATTGTTAGGCAAGACTGTACTGGCCACCGTGGTATATCCTGTGCGTATGTGTGCGGATTTTCTGTGAGCCGTCTCCTTGGTAAGCACAGTTGTGAGCAGTGTCGAATAGGCTTAGTTGCTGCTAGTCACCAGGAGTACGAGGCTCTTTCTTTGATTGAACAGAGGGAGTTTTCAACTGCAACTAGTGGGTTGTCCTATCCATCTAGGTCCATTTTTGTAATGTTTGACCACGGTTTAAAGCTTACTCATGAAGTCCTGGAAAGAGAGTCCTACTCCTGTAATATTCGTCAATGTATCATTGCTTTGCTTTCCAAAGAATTGGATTTCGCCTGGTGGCAGAACCATTGCCCGGAACATACCAACCACATATTTGAAGCGATCACTGTATCGTTGTGCAGGATTTATATCCCTTGGTGGTGTAAATGCAGAAACAGGGCAGCCAAGAGCGCGAGGCGTGATTTGTATTCAAAAAACCCTGTGTTGTTGCCTGTAAAGTCGGTATACGGGCGAAAGTTTTACGTGACAACGACTTTGAGTGGTAAAATAATTTTAATGTTAATATTCCTTCGTATAGTAGGAAGAAGGATAAAATAAAATTCTTTGTCAAGTTGCACAGAGTAGGTATTTCCCATGGGTGGGGGGGGGAGTGAGTGCCAGGGAAGGGGGGCGGGGCGCTCCCGCTTTTGTGAGCGCCGGGGAAGGGGAGGACGCGGGGGGGGGGCGCTTTAGGGAGCGCCGAGCTGCACCCCCTCCGTGAGCGGAGCGTAACGCAGTTTCTTGAAGTGTCTCCCGGTAAACCAATTTATAAGACGTTATCACGTCAAAAAGCTGATGATATTACAACATCAATGAGTGAATTGTATTTTTTGTAAAGAGAGAGGGGGGGCGTGAGCTTGTACACATCCGACTTGAGGGTGGTCCCATCATTAACGTTCTATTTCTGTTCAAGAATTTCATTGTAATATTTTGAGTATCTAGGGGTTCGTTCGTAGTGCAGTTTTAGAACTTGTCCAGAACTGGAGGAGTTCTGAAAAATGGCCGCCCAGAATTTCGAACTGTGTTCTCGGATTTTCTACACTGCGAACGCTTCCATGATTCGGAACTGCTGTACCTAATCTGTTATCGCCTAACCTTCTCCCTCATTGTGATAAAACGCTGCAAATTATTACACAGTAGTTTATTTTTTTCTATAATAGATCACTCGCTTGCAACGAAGACAGCTGACATGAATCTCATTTCGAAGAAATAAACATTCTGATTTATTTAAAGTTCAACCTTCCTCATACGGACCAAACTGTTGATCCCACAAAACTATGGGTGGTCTCATTCCATTCTAAAAATTCAATTTTAGTTAATATAAAGTATAAAATATTAAATATAACATATTAACTAGGTAGGTACTTAATAGATATACAATATAAAATACAATTTTGTGGAAGAACAATTATAAAGTACTACTTAAATTTAACTCTATTTTATATTAAATAGGTACTAAATAAAATAAAATTTTGTGGAAAAACAATACCATTACATCGGCAGTTTTCAAACAAGAAGGACAAATGGTACCTACCTAAGGACATACGGAATAATTTATTTTTATTTATTTACTGCACGTACCTTGAAACCTAAACCATCAAATTTTGAAGGAGGGGTGTAATTTTTTTCTTGTTCTATTCTAAAGGGTATTTTCAAAATAATAAACCAAAATCAATTCGGAGTTATTTGCTATGAATGAATCTGAAAAAACTGGCTTTTTACCAAAATTAAAATAAGAAAGGTAGTTACTACTTTTTTGTTTTTAATTCATTTTTGAGAAATGGAATAAATTATTTATTTTGAATTGTTTTATCTCTGTTATTTATTCTAACTACAGAGCTTAGGTTGATGTCAAACAGTAGCAAATTTAATCTACATCAAAAAGTTACTTGGCATAAATTAGGTATTGAAATCATAATAAAAACAAATAGTATAATAGTTTTAAAAAACCGACAAAAGTGGAACAATTTTATGGTTTTCAGCGCGCTTCGTCAGTAACAGAGGGTTTTAACGTTGCAAATACGTACTATAAAAATTCAAAAAATGCCTCTCCATTACTCTGTGGCCACGTACCCGCCTCTTATTAAAGTTCCTTGAAACCCTCACCAGAGAGCTCCTTTGTAGGTGTCCGGAGTTCTGATAACGAGTTCGATAAAAAATCCGGAACGCCAGAACCGAGTTCCGAACTAGTCCGGAACTGTGTCCGAAAGTCACTGCGAACAGCGAACTCAGTTCCAGAACTCGGAATTCGTGCACTGCGAACGCGTAAAGCCCTACTGCGCATGCCCGGACTGTTCTAGAACTGTCCCGGACTGCACTACGAACGAAGCTTAGGTAAGATGAATATTGTTCTTTTGTTTTCGAATATGCAGCTAATTATTTCATAACGGTTTATTGATTATTTCACGTTCGTCGCTGTTAATTATGTTCAAAAATGCTGCAAATTATTACACAACGGTTTATTACAATTATTTGAAGTTCATCGCTGCTTATTACGATGAAACAAGCTGCTTGTTATTACACAACGTTTTATTATTGCTCCTCAGCAGTTCTTGGACGTTGATCAGTTAGCGTAATTTCATTGTAATATTTTGAGTACCTAGGTAAGATGAATATTGTTCTTTTGTTTTCGAATATGCAGCTAATTATTTCATAACGGTTTATTGATTATTTCACGTTTTCAAAAATGCTGCAAATTATTACACAACGGTTTATTACAATTATTTGAAGTTCATCGCTGCTTATTACGATGAAACAAGCTGCTTGTTATTACACAACGTTTTATTATTGCCCCTCAGCAGTTCTTGGACGTTGATCAGTTAGCGTAATTTCATTGTAATATTTTGAGTACCTAGGTAAGATGAATATTTTTCTTTTGTTTTCGAATATGCAGCTAATTATTTCATAACGGTTTATTGATTATTTTACGTTCGTCGCTGTTAGTTATGTACAAAAATGCTGCAAATTATTACACAACGGTTTATTACAATTATTTGAAGTTCATCGCTGCTTATTACGATGAAACAAGCTGCTTGTTATTACACAACGTTTTATTATTGCTCCACAGCAGTTCTTGGACGTTGATCAGTAAGAGAATCTGTACATGTGAACATGTGCTTTAGACGAAAAGGTGGCATTTATGTTTATACGTACCATCAAAATTCCAAGTTGGACAGATAAATTTATTTTGGAAAATTCTGCTAATCACTGTTTATTTTTGAAAATTCTGCTAATCACTGTTTATTTTTGAAAATTATGCTAATCACTTTATTTCTGTAAATTCTGCTAATGACTGTTTATTATGTTGAAAAATGCTGCTAGTTATCACACAGCAATTTATTGTTACTCCACAGCAGTTCTTAGACGTCGATCAGTAAGAGACTCTGTGAACATGTGTTTTTGACGAAAAGGTGGCATGATTTTGTTCATACGTACGATCCAATCTTTCAGAACGAGACCGACCTCAAAACTCTAAAAAACCCAAAGGAGGAGGGACCTCAATTCGGTGTGTCGTGGGACGACGATTTTTCCCAATTATTTGAACACATGACATTTCTTTATTCAGGTATCAATCTGCCTGGTTCTTTTTGAAAAGTGTTCTTCAGTATCCATGGTGGCCCCTGTTTCAAACTGATATCATTCTGCTAGATTGAAAGAGTAGAAAATAGTAGAAAACAGTGATTGCTGATTTCTGGAAGAATGGTCCATATTCACGTAACTTCCCCTGCGACTTCTGACTGAATCGTTAAGATACCATTTTATGTACATTCAAAATAATTCGAAAATAATATTCATTCCAGGCTTGATTAACGGCCCTTGATCAACGGAATAGTACATCACAGGAGAAAGAAATGGGAATATTTCACTTTATAGGTTTGCTACATTTGGTATCTTTCTTTCACTTGAACTTCACCTCAACTGTTGTATTATACGCCCCTCATTTATTATCAATCATTATCTAATGTAGACACATCAATCGAGTTACCTATATAATAACGTCTACAGTTATTACGATTCGTGAACCTATTACTTCATCTAGCCTGCCAGCAATAAACGGATCCAAAATAGGGCGAGTTCTGTGGTTCCACGGTCCCTGTTCATGAGAAATTGTTGCATTGTATACAGTACATTTCTGCGATAAAGAATCACTCTGTAAGAACAAGCCCTTGAAAGCCCGACCGTCTCTACTGGAGGCTCAGATGTCATATTTACATTTGAAATCAAAGTGTTAGGATGTTTGTGGCAGCAACCCAATGCATTTGGAGTAGGGGCTTCTTTGGATACTATGTTCTTTCTAAAAAATTAAGGCAAAATTGATGTACAGTTATTTTTTTTAATGAGGTTCCTCTTTTCCGAATTGCACTCATTACATTCCTGGTTACTGACTTTTTTACTTCATTGTGGGAGATATGAAACAACTCATTGCCACTCAATATTTTGTATGTAAAGAAAACCGAAAGATTGGTAGAACTTCCAATAATAAACCAAAACCTAACATGCATAATATAATAATGTTTAATATAATTCATAATATAGGTTCATGTATTTCTGTGATGTATGCGTTACTATTGTGATCCCAAAGGTTCATTATTGAAAATAATAAACCAAAACCTATCTTGCATAATATATAGTAATGTGTAATACAATACATAATATAGGTTCATGTATTTCTGTGATGTATGCGTAACTTGTGATCCCAAAGGTTCATTATTGAAAATAATAAACCAAAACCTAACTTGCATAAATAATAATGTGTAATATAATACATAACATAGGCACCTGCATTTCTGTGAGCTATTGTGATGGTTCTCTTGTTTTCAAACGCAGTTGTTTTTTCAAGGTTCCATTTCAACAGAAAACTTTCTTTCAATGGTATAACATTTCTAATGAATTGAATAATAATTCAGGTTCTGCTTGTTCCATTACAGTATGTTTTTTTTTTTTACAAATGTTGAAATGTATACATTTTTTGTGTAATAAATTATGTTATTAATATTATTATTGTTGTTATTATCATATCCTCAATTTTATTTTTTACCTATTTACTTCTTTTAGTAACCTATTCGTTTTTTTATCATTTCTAATTGAAAGAGCAACTTGTGAAGTTACCCATTTTCGTTTCAATGAGTTTTTACAAGTTGTTCTTTCAATTTAAAATGATGAAATTGAAAATATCGAGTCATTCAAAAAGAAGCGGGAGAGAACGGAGCGGTATGAAGAAGGCTGGACATCATCGGGAAAAGCCAACATGGATTCAGGCAGACTCACAGTACCCTTAACAACCTAGCTGAGCTACATTTAGCTATTGAGAATGCCAGACTCAAGAAACAGGCTACCCTTTGTCTTTTTCTGGACATAAAAGGCGCTTATAACCGAGTTGATCCATTAAGGCTTCGATACCTTCTGCAACACAAAGGAGTCCCAGGCTATCTTACAGAGTGGTTTGTCCTATTTCTGACTGAGAAAATATACACTGATGGAATCAACTCGGTGATTGGATGTCAGGGTATAGACCAAGGCTCCACAGTGGGTCCCTCATTATTCAACATCTATGTGTCTGATGTGGGAAGAAATGCAAGGAATGTTCACGTCACATCATTTGCTGATGACTACATGATTTACCTCTCGGGCGAGAGTATACGAGAATGTCGACAACTTCTTGCGGAGGATTTTCTACTAATTGAAAAACAGCTCTCTGATCTGAATCTCACGATAAATTTTAGTAAAACTAAATACATGATTTTCCCCATAGACCCCAAAAACGAAATACAAAACCTCAACAGTATGGATATAATTACATCTAGCGGCACAATACAAGCAGTAACAGAGTACAGATATCTTGGAATTAATATAACCCCTGAACTAGATGGATTATGTCATGCTAAAAAAATGGTAGAACGATGTAAAAGGGATGTTGATGCATTGAGGTTCATGAAGGGGTCAAACTGGGGCAACCACCCAGATACTCAAACAGATCTACTCAATGCAGCGATTCGACCCAAGTTCGAGTATGCCTTCCCTATTTACTCATGGCTTAACAAAGGTATTATATCTAAATTTCAAGTCGTTCAAAACATGGCCGTTAGGTCCATCACAGGAGCAGTCAAAACCTCGCCTATATCGTCTATCCATGCCATATCTGGGATTCAGTATGTTCAAGCCAGGGCTGAAAAACTAACTTTGAGACTAATGTCGAAACTGTATTGTAGCTCTGAAATCATCAGGTCTCTGTCTAATGGTTTGATCAACTTGACTGAAGAGCGCTGCCCCCCTAGACTTCTAAATATTGTCACCCTGCTGAAGAAGGTGAAATCTGAAGTTGATAAAAATCAAGTTCACATTTTAACTGATGCTGAGACCCGATTCCGCCTACCTACAGACTATGCATTCAAGGGATATGAGACCATTCCCTCTATTGAAAAAAAAATCGACTCTATCTGCCTTGGAAACAAAAGCATTAACAATGGAATTCCTAAATACTAAATACTCACAATCAGATGTTGTTCTCGCTTGTGATGGGTCTAAAACCGACTCTAGAGCTGCAGCAGCATTCATTTGTCAACAGCACCTCACTCAAACCGGTTTCCGTCTCCCTGACATCTCCTCATGCTATTTCACTGAATACCTTGCCCTGATTAAGGCTCTTGAACACCTTGTGAGCCATCACAAAAGTTGCACAAATGCATTGATTTTGACGGATTCAAGGTCTACGATATCAGAAATTAATAACTTAAGACCTGGCGCCTATATTCCTCCTCATTTCCAGAAATTGATCTCCTATGTTTCAGAATTTACTCATGGTAAACGTTCTAAACTGAGCATTCAATGGGTTCCTTCACATGTGGGAATCTTGGCAAATGAATTGGCTGATAGATGCGCCAAGGAGTCTCTGCTTAGAGAGATAATCGATCCAAACACCACCATACCTTTTGTTGAACTTCGGAGAAGTTGGCATCGGATTGCTGAGGATACGAACCTGAATGTCCACAGACAAAAGAGAGTCACAGGTGGAACGTGGACAGCTTCCTTTCTTGGGTCTCCTTGCTCGTCTCCATGGTATATGAAGAAAGACATCCCTATCAAGGAAATTACCAGGACGAACAGGATTTTGATAGGCCATGGCAACAATAGGCAGTTCCAGTTCAGGATGAAAAATGTCCCCTCCCCTAATTGTCGCTAGTGTGATGACGAGGACAAAATAGAATCCATTGAGCACGTTCTCTTAGAATGTAGACAATTCAGAAGTAAAATACAACAAATTCTTGCTGCGCAACCAATCACTAACGTGTTAGCTTCAGCAGGCCACGCTGAAAGCAAGATCCCTGCTCTCCTCGAACTATTTGACAACTATAACATTCAAATATAAATATAAAAATGAAATAAAAACGAATTACTGTGCTAGGATCATTTTTAATATACAATTCAATACTTTAACCTTTAATATACGCATGTACCTCCACTTCACTCACCCAATCAATGCATGTGCCCCCATCACTAATTTTATCTATTATCATTATTATTTCCATTCAATGTTTTATTGATAAGTCTTATTTTCATTCATTATTTTATTGATAAGAAATATTTTCATTCTTTTTTTTTATTTTTATTGATAGGTCCCCCTCACATGCAGACCACATCTCCTCAACAACTCGAGGACTTCAAACAAGAGCTCAACCCCACTAAGCTGAAAACAGTATACAGCTGGAACAGTCAACCACAATACAGGAACAACCAACCACAATACAGGAACTCCAACTATCAGAAGCTGCGTCTTCCTACAAGGGACTCCCCCCTCTCGTTATTGCCTATCACGGATTTCCTTGGCAACCTAATTAGAGCATCCATCCATCCATCCATCTAACCAGGAACCTGGTAAGCCACTTCTACCTATCATTTCTTCTCTTCTGGAGGCACCACTACCTACCTCAAACCTTTTGGGATTCTCCACGAACAACGGAATAAGGAACATTTATTCAACAAAGAAATCATATGCAAATCAGAGAATATTTAATCCTAGCTCTTTGGTAGGTACACTAAGTAACAGTGGCCTCTGAATGGTCTACTCTAGTTCGACTTTCCCGAGTAATTTAAATTGGTCAATAAATCATTTAATAATCAAATCATCGTCGTTTTCACAGCTTTATTTAATATACCTGTTGTGTCCGACGGGGAAGAAGGCGAATAAACACTTCAATTTTGCATAAAGAATGTTATATTGAAAGGAGCGGATTTGAAACTTGTTAGATTCGAACATGAGAAAGTGAGAAGTGATTTATCGCTAACGTGACTTGGAGCTTTGGGTAGAGGTTGAACTAGTTGATAGTTGTTTGATGCGTGGATGAATATACATTACACTCTCCCCCACTTGTAGAAGCTCTTACTAGTTTGAAAAATTGAACAAGAATACATGAATAATGAGTTCAAGCATACAAGCAAAAAATAGAACATTTTGAACATACAACCAAAAATAGACGTTTAAACATGCTTAGGAACATAATTCAGACATAGTAATATTAGGTTTGTTCCAGCAGAGCCAACCGCGGTCGACCGCGGTTAGCCCAAAAACCACAGCCTTATAGATCGCGGTTGTGTGACAATCACCGTGGTTCAACCACTGCTGGAACACTCAACAGCTAGTTGGTCGAAAATCGCGTTACTTCTGAGTATGTGTGACTTCAGGTTTCCATACCTGCTTATCGTCGGGTGTGCGTCGATGTACCCCGCGCCGATGTACACCCCGGGCATAGTGTCCCCCGTATTGTCCCCCGTCATTCATGACCGCGGAGGTTTTCATTCATGACGGGGGGCACTATGCCCGGGGGGTACATCGGCGCGGGGTACTTCGATAGCAACCCCTTATCGTCGCATACATGGACCTAGTATCCATACCATCCGGGATACTAGGTCCATGGTCGCATAGGATGCATAATGAATAAAATACCTTTTCTCATTGCTGTAATCATTTAAAATTCCTAAAAACTGTTTCTTTGATGAGGATGGCAAAAAATATTGTACAGATCCAAAGCCAGCAAAGTAGAAGAGTAACACCTTTCTACTCAATAAAAACATCTAATTTCTAGCTGATTGATGTTTTTATTGAATAGAAAGGTTTTACTTCATCCTCACTACCATATCTACGAATAATGCGTTGGTATTTTATGTACGAAAAACGAAGGTTTTCTTCGAAAATCCACTTTCTAGCCCTAGAATTATTCGGAAGTATCACCATTGGATTCAGCGTGAAAAATTACATAGGAAATGATACTAAACTCGTCATCATGAGATCGAGAGTGACCATACACCGCGATTTTTTGTAAAACACGTTTTCTTGCATTCAAACTTGATTTACTCTTCCAATTTGAATTTAAAAAAGAAAACTTGATATACCGTTGGAAAGCTGACAATTTAAGCATATTTTTTCTGAAGTGCGCCCATCGAAATGGACAGGCGTTCAAAGTGAAAACTTCAATTTAAAAAGATTCATATTTCGAAAAAAAATTGAAGTTTGCTTTTTGACTTGATTTTTTAGAGATGGTTTATTGCTAAAAGATTTCGGTTTTACACTAGGTAGCTTGGAAATTTAACGCTCTTCCCAACGATATCCTTAAATTTGAATTTATTTGGTAAATAACAGGAATTATGGCAATTTTAATGAAGTAAAGTCGAAAACGCGAAAAAAAAAAACTTCGAAGTGAAAAAAAGGCATTTTGAGTGAGTTGAGATAAAATTGCCGGGAGACATTTTTTGTAGCAAATTACTTGTACAATTGATCCTTGAAGTTTGGTCCATCCAAATGGTAGACACTCTGTATAGGTATGATGTTATAGAAAAGTCACAATTTTAATGCAAATTTATCTTCACGAGGGCGTAAACAGATTTCAAGGTTTCCTCTGTGAGAGCGAGAAATTTGAGGACATTGGTTTGAAGCTTCACACGTTTCTGAAAAAAGTTCTTCCAACAGGAGGGTGAAAAAATCCATTACTTAACGCATCTACTGTCTACTGTACTTATCTCTGATGACTATAAACTCTCAACCAAAACACCTTGGGAGGTCCTTCCACTGCGGAGCTCGTTTTGAAATGAGAAGGTTAAGGTAGAGGTTTCTTTAGTGTGAGGTTTCCAATCTTGACCGCTCGCGACCGCACTCCTCAAAGCGGTCGGGTTTGGGTCGACCGCGGTCGAGTTGCTGGAACAGTGGTTCAACCGCAAAGTTGAGCAGATTGTCGTGCTGGAACAGTGGTTGGTCGTAATGCGCATACTGCGGTCGACCACGGTCGCCTTGCTGGAACAAACCTAGTTCTTAATCTTAGAAAAAACTAGTTCTAAAAACCTAGTTCTTAAACCTAGATCTTAATTTGAACACAGTATTTTTTATTTATTTTTTTTTTATATTTTTATTAAACAACATAATCTCGTAGGCGAACTGGAGGACGACGCTCTCTAGCAGATCGACGGAGATTTTCTCTTGGAGAAGCCGCTTGTGGCTCTTCTGGTGGTGAGTGGACGGAGTTAGGGACATTGAGACCCGGAAATTCGAATGAGTTAGGAACAGAAGTTTCAGGAAGCATGAAAAAAGGCGGAACTTGCTCCTGAACTGGCGAGGCAGGCGTTTCTAGATTGAGACGCTGCTCTGGAGGCTGCTGACGTTCAGGTTCATTGAACGTTACTTCAGTTTTCCTCAGTTGATCAGCATGGCGTTTTAGGCTGTAGCCATTTTCAAGTGTAACTTGGTAGTGAAGATTACCATATTTCTGGATGATTTTCCCAAGTTTCCACGTATCCTTGTTTCCAGAATACCAACGAACAAGGACCTTGTCACCAGATTCGAACTCTTTTGAAGGTGGAAGTTTGAAAGTGACCCTTTTATTTTTCCTGGGAGGTGTTGGCTTGAAAACGTCTAGTTGACAACGAATATTTCTATTCAAGTAGAGCTTTTTCAAGTAGAGTGTTTTCCCTGGGAGCCGTCGATTTACCTTTTCCGGAGTCGAATTGCAGCGATTCGGTTTCCCAGGGAGAAACATGAGACTTCGTCAGCGTGAGCGTCCCACAACAGCACTACCCGACTATCAAGATTCTAAAGATATTCTTCCATGACACATATACAGATGGACCACACTGATGTGAATTCATTCGGTGTTGACTCAGTAAACAACTTTCAAAAATAAGTTGATGATTATCCGGAAGACTCTACAGACTAATGACTAATGCATTCAGCTACTCATGAATAGTGAATTAAGCAAGAAATAAACTTCGACGAAATCTGAAAGTCAAGTGTTAACACTTTCAGTGCGGGCGTCTACCCGGGTAGACGGAGAGTCTTCCCCAGCCCACTGCCGTCTACTCGGGTAGACTGAGCCCGTTGCATTGACTCATCGCATTCCAAGGTTAGTAAGTTACCGAAATAACCGTTACAAGCGCCAGTTGGGCGGAAAATTCCTTCAATACCTTCCTGGCTTCACGCTAGATAGCGTCGGAAGCAGATTGGAAGGTTTGAACACAAGTTTCAGTCGTACCTTCGAGGCAACCCTTGTACGTTGACGCTCAGTCGGGCAGGTAGCGGGCAGTGGGTGGCGTTGGACGGCTAGAGGCTCCCGCATTGAAGGTGTTAAGCACTCATGCTTCGACTTATTACACAGTAAAGTTCTTACTCTACTTCCAGAGCAAACACTCAAAATCTACTTCCAAGTTAGAAAAGGAGAAGACAGTAAGTAGGTACCAAACAAAGTCTAACGTCGAAGTACTAAAAACTTTGAGTTGGCAGAGTGAAACCATCTATTTACAAATAAATTAAGAAATTGAGGAGGAAACAATACTTTCAGGAGCAAAATTCAAGTAAGAAAACTCCGCATGAAGAAATAAACGAAATTAAGAAAATAACAGTACTGATGGTAAGTTGAGTAATTTGAATCTGGGCAAACGAGTTCAACTCATAAGGGCAGACTTCGAGGTGAAAGATGGCGAGCAGGAAAACTGATTTGTTATTTTATTTTACGATCTTCCCTCAAAGACAATGTTCTTGATAAAAAACGACTGCCAAGTGGGAGTGGCACATAGCTTCCTCGTATCCATAACCCGATTGTATAGATCAATCTCCCTCCAAGTACCTTCCACTACCCTCATAGGGGACCATCTACACGCCAATCTGAACAATCCGGAGAAATTTCGACGAAATCGGACGGAAAATATAGAAGTTAAGGCCGTTACAAGAAATTCACGTTCGCGCATGCGCAGCAACTACTATTACTCTGGGGGAGATGATTTTCATAGGGGACCATCTACACACCAGTCTGAACAATTCTAGAACATTTCATCAAATTCGGATGAAAAATGTAAGTGTTATGGCTGTTACAAGGATTTTACGTTTGCGCTTGCGCAGAGGCTACTGTAAATTTTAAAGCCTTGGTTTTCATTGGGGACCATCTACAATCTAATCTGCGTTAATCCCTGAAAATTTCATCGAAATCGGGTAGAAAATGTGGAGTTATGGCCGTTACAAGAAATTCACGTTCGCGCATGCGCAGCGGCTGCTATCAGTGTGGGGGTGATGATTTTCATAGGGGACCGTCTAAATGCCAACCCGCACAATCCCTGAAAACTTCATTAAAATCGGACGAGAATTGTAGAAGTTATGGCTGTGGCAAGGATTTCATGACGGACAGACAGACACGGAACCAAAATTGTTCAGGAAGGTCTGAAACGTAAAACGCGAGTGAAAATTTTGATTTTGGAGAACTTTTTTTTTCGTCCTTGAAAAGTGAAAACAAAGCTTCCGCTAACTTGGTAGATTCGGAAGCAAAACGAATCAAATGATAATGGGGAGGACGCCCAGGACTCACCCTATGCCGGCCCAAGGGATGAGGGACGATGAGGAGGGAGCAGGACCCGGGTGGTGACACCACGGAGGACGCCTACCGAGATGCCCGATTCGGGCAACTCCGTGGCACTCAACCCCCCCATCTATCTAGATCCTTGAGTCGTAGCAGTACCGTCAGCCTGAAAGACTTCTGAAACGGACCCACTAAGAAATTCCCCCACTCAAGGTTCCCCACTCTCGATCTGAGTGCTCTGTAGCACCTCCAGAGATAACTACAAACAGGGGACGAGAGAACGACAGCGAGTCTCCACACTTGGATATCAATAAATTTGAACTGAAGATGAATGAAAATTAGTTTCCACAAAAGAACAAATTGATAGGACACTAATCAAAGCCCAAATAGTTATTCAACAGAAGGAAGAAGAGAAATCCAAGTTATTAGGGACAGAGCGAACAAGGGGAATATCGCACTGCGAGTTCACAAGTGTGAAATGTCTATCTTTTGTGTTGGTACACCTGCTTCTGGATGCCTGAATAAATCTGTTCTATCCCAATCATCTTCTAGCCAGTTCGCCTCTCTACTATTCAGCCCTTTTTTCCTAATTATTTGTTCTTATACTCTGCTTATCTCATCAACAAGGGGTGTTTTACAAAAAGCGCCCCTTGTACCTCGTTTTTAGAAATTACACTGTCAGAACCGCAAAACCAAAATCTACACGTTGGTACCACTGGCTTTTCGATACCTCCATCCGTTACCGAAAGAGAGCACTATAAGACCTTATGGAATTTAGAGAAACAAAGGAAAAAGTTCATAACCAAGGGGCGTTCGATGAGACCCTCAGTTGGTCGTTAGGAACATGTCATGTTTCCTGTGAAACGCCCTCTTCTCAATAAAAAATATACAACTTTTTTCTCTCAAAGGGTCTAATGTGAATGGGCTCAACTTGATAAAGCAAGAAAACAGAAGAGGCGCTTTTACAGATTCCAACGTTTTTTTTTGGCAATGTGGGGTGCGCCTTGATTTTTTTAAGATTTTTAATCAAAAGTAGACTACATCCTGAGAATTTTGGCACCAACCGCGACCTTTTAGCGTGAGTAGATCTGTTTCTATGATTTTTCAAAGTTTCAACCGTTTATGACGTCACGCGCCCCTCTCGCCTGGGCGGGACCCCCCAGCCCACTGTGACGTCATAAACGGTCGAAACTAAAAATTCATAGGAAAAGATTTACACACGCTAGAAGGTCGCGGTTGGTACCAAAATTCTCAGAGTGAGGTCTACCTTAGATTAAAAATAACAATAAACAGTTTTTCCTACCCAGGCGCACACCCTATTGTACGTCATTCTCCCTATATTATTGGTTGGATCCGATTCAGTTCTTAGTTCCATCGATAGTACACTAAATTCTCAACAGAATGCGAAAAAAATAAAAATCTAGCTAAAATAGCAGTGACACAATTGAGTTGGGAAAAAAGTAAAATATTGAACCGTCACTCACTCACTGCCCGGGGTTGCCATTGGAAGGGAGTTTCAGGCTCCGATGGCTTATATTCCCCCTCTTGCGAGGCCCCTTTATTTAAAAAAAGAGGATTCCGCCGGCTACCCCGTGTTGGAGTCAGTAAATCTTCCGCTGAGATCTGCGAATTTTTTTATCCTTTTCCAGGAAATTTCTTGTAGGGATGCACGTTCCCAGATGTAGTGACCGAATGCTTCCGTTCTGGACCTCCAGAAGCGGTCGCATCTACATAAAAAGTAATTGAAATTGTAATATTGAACCGTGTTTTACTCGTAATTTTGAAACTTTGATAAGTGCTCCTTGAGAACTCGCAGTGCGATAAGAACAATTGAGATGGACGACTAAACTGTATCGAAGCAGTCCCACAAATGCACAAGATTGTCCACAACTCCTGGCAAACACTGTAGAAGAAGTAAAATATGAACAATAATGGAGTATTCAAGAGAAGTGACTGAGCGGTAGGTTACCATGTTACTGCGGAATTGGTTGTCCAAGAAATGCGAGGCAATGTGGGCCGGGAGGAGGTTGCACAGAATCCGCTTGTTGGAATGCTGGAGGGCGTCCATGTCCTTCTTTTCTTCGTTCGCCTGAGGAAACACAATAAGTTGAATTATTAAACATGCTGTTATGTTTTCGCTAAGTAGGGTTTACTACGGATGTGATTGATGAAATTACTGACTCCAATTTGAGAATGAATGATTGAAAATACGGGAAGTTTATACTCTAAATTTGGAAGAAGAAATTTGTATGTTTAATTTTGAAAGGGAAGTTGTTTGAACAATTTAGCTCCCGGTCTTCACAAAACTGGCTTACTACTTAGGTTTAGTTTTCTCAGTCCTTTTAGGTTTGAGATTTTTGGTATAGTTTGTTGAAGAGAAAAGATCGCTTGTGAGTTTGCAAGTTGGTATATCTCTTTCCCACAGGAATCGCCCTTATATACAGTTCCCCTACTCCGGGGGTTCTAGTCCTCCCGGGGGAGGGACAAGCTGGCCGTGTGTGTTTGGCCGTTGTGACTCGATTCCTGTGGAAAAGGGACCGTTAGTTTATTTGTGAAATACAACATTCCTTGGAGGCACGACACATGCCCACAACAATTATTAGGAGTCCCACAACACTGAAATTACAACAATATTTCGATGAAAAATAAAATAAGGGATTCGCATGGGACCGGAAATGAAAATTTTGAAAATGGAGGTAGACAACACAATAGAGCCAGAAAATTTGGATGATAGATCTGGCCTGAGCAGGGGTGCCAGGATAACACGGATAAAATCCAACAAATTAAGAGTATTTCCCTGCAATTTTAAATTTTGGTTTATTATTTTCAATTATGAATCTTTGGAATCGACCAAGAACAACAAATTTTTAACACCCCCTCAAAATTTGATGGTTTAGTATGTTTCAAGGTACGTAGAATCCAAAATTCGAATAAAAATTTGGCCGTCCGTCCGCCGTACGCGGCACTTTCCCTACTTAGCATTGACCGATTTTGATGAAATTTGGTATGTAGGCTCCATTTGGGGTCTAGTTGTGCCCCGAAACTTTTGGTTGATGTAGGTCACTTCTAAGGGTGGAAAAATAAGGTTTGAAATTAGGAAACGCCCTAACTAAAAAAAATGTGAAATAAAGGTTATTTTTCTGTGACCGGAGAGTTCCACCCCTCCGAATCACGGTTAGGTCCTCCTCATCTTCATCCACGAAACGCGCGCGAGCAAGGTCCGCAGGGTCGCCGCCGATGACCGCACCAGCAGCCGAGGAGTTGCCTCCACCGCCACCAGTCGCGCCACCAGCAGCGCCCCCACTCCGCGCGCATGCGCGCCCTCGCCACTCGACCCCCTCCAGAATCGAGGCACCTCCCTGACGTCGCTCCCCTACCTCATTCCTTGAGAGACCGTGGTTGCGCCGAGAGTACAAGCCCCCCATCCAGCTATCGTGTCCACCTCCTGGTTTCATCGACTCCGACTGCCTCCAACTTCCTCAACATTCAAGACTACAAGACGACGACAGCACCTACCCTCCACGGACTATTGCAACTGGTAGGAGTGAACAATTATTGTATATAATAGGGTTAGTGATTTTCTTTCCTTCAAAGATTGCGAAGCAGGCGCTTAGAATACCTGAAAATAGATAGAGACTGAGAATGGCCCTTTCCTAAATTTCCCCCGTAATTTTAAGTATAATTTTCATTGTCCAAATTGATATTCTTTTCTTGTATTTTGTGATTGACGAAATTACCTCGTGGTGTCCACCTTCAGTGACCACCTTCAGTGACCACCACGATACTTTCTCTAGTAAGACTAAGTTCCTAAAAGTCGACTATATAGGTAGGAGCAATACCTATTCAAATACCATTTTATTTTGTTGATGGATGCTTATTTTTATAATACATCTCACGTACGGAAGTATTTATACCTTTTCTTTGACTACTCCCACTGACCAGGTACACAACACAAGTAAAGTAAATTCATGCTATTAACTTCATTTTATTCTTGCAAATATAACAGTAACGTAACTTCACTTGCTAGTAAATTCATTTATTTAGATCATAACTTTCTAACTTAGTCTCCTGACTAAGTCCTACTACTTCAGTAGGTGGTGGCAGTACTACTCCAGAGAAGACACTCAGACAGCTACGGTAAGTAAGATCCGCATTCAGCTAAGTTAAACAATATCACAAGACTTGGTTAGGATTTATCTTTATCTTCCTAACGTGCTCCCTTCCGAGGGTTCCCTATTAGAAAAAGGGGTTACATTTCCATCACAAAAATAACCAGCACACACACACCAAAAAACCAGCATTGCATTTTTTGAATTTTTTGAGACCACGCGGAGCCTTGTAGGACAAACGTTTCGCTCCCTATGAGAACTTAGGCCCACTTTCACCAAACATTCAAATCGAGTTTAAACCAAAAGAGGCGAGAGATAATCGACGTTCAGTAAAAATCGTCTTTCACCAGAGCGATTTACGAGTTTAAACACCATCTTGGGGGGTTCGAGTTTAAACGGTCGAAAATCGGCCGAATAAACTAGGAAACCTCGTTTAACTACCAATTCAATATGGCCGCGCATTGATTTGTGATTGTTTTCGAAATGAAATTGCGAATCATTTATGCATTTCGAATTATTTTTGACTCGTCTGACGATGACGACGACGACCGAGTCGAATCCTGGATCGGATTCCACATTCCGAGATGATGTACGTGACTGAATTTCCGCCTTTCCAAGCCCCGAGTCGTCCAAGTGCTCGACTAGATTGACACTCGCCTCGAGTTCCCGTAATACAAATAAGTTCAATACGTTAATTTAAAATGAATAATGGTTTTTTCAATAACATAATAGTGCAACCTACATTCCTTGGTTGTTTCTATTCGGACCAGTTACACAAATTGACCATCATAAAATACCAGTTCGACCAAAATAAATTTCTATTGAGGTGAAATCGGGGGCCCTCATCTTCGAGTTTACATCCATCGGTAATCATTCAAATTATCGAAGTAAATTCCTGCCGTTCAGAACAAGGCGGCGGCCAATGTGTTTTACTAGGTTACATCAAGGAAGGTACTTGAGTCTGGAGAAATACTGGAGTTATTGCGCTTGTTGCGGCTCGAAGTGATGATGTGTAATAACTCAATAGGTAGGTGATGAAAATATTCAGCAAAATAAAACTCCGAACCGGAAACTCGAAACAAACCGCAGGAATCAGCAAATAATAAAAATATGGAATTCGAAAAACTGACACTGATAAAGATTCACAAGGCGGCAATCTGCTGATAGCAAGTGCGGTTGTGGTTGTTGTTCAACGTTTCTATTGCCCAAATACGTCATAATGTCCAACTTTCATTCGTTTCGCTCGACTTTTCAAGTTTAGCCGAACTCTATTACCTTAAACGACGTTTAACGATGATTTGGGTTGGTGAAAGACGCTCGCCATCTTGCCGGGTTTATTCCTTCAGATTAACTATTAACGCATTTAGGCCCACTTTCACCAAAAGTTGTTCTAAACTTGCTTAGCTAAACGTGTTAATAGTTAATCTGAAGGAATAGGTAAACCCGGCAAGATGACGAGCGTCTTTCACCAACCCAAATCATCGTTAAATGTTGTTTAAGACAATCGAGTTTGTGTAAACTTGAAATGTTGGACGAAACGAATGAATGTTGGAGATTATGACGTATTTGGGCAATAGAAACGTTGAATAACAACCACTCCCGCGCTTGCTATCAGCAGATTGCCGCCTTGTGAATCTTTATCAGTGTCAGTTTTTCGAATTCCGTGTTTTTATTATTTGCTGATTTCTGCGGTTTGTTTCGAGTTTTCCGGTTCCCTTCGTTTTATTTTGCTGAATATTTTCATCACCTACCTAATGAGTTATTACACATCATCACTTTGAGCCACAACGAGTGCAATAACTCCAGTATTTCTACAGACTCAAGTACCTTCCTTGATGAATCCTAGTGAAACACAGCAACCACCGCCTTGTTCTGAACGGTAGGAATTTACTTCGATAATTTGAATGATTACCGATGGATGTAAACTCGAAGATGAGGGCCCCCGATTTCACCTCAATAGAAATTTATTTTGGTCGAACTGGTCTTTTATGATGGTCAATTTGTATAATTGGTCCGAATAGAAACAACCAAGGAATGTAGGTTGCACTATTATGTTATTGAAAAAACCATTATTAATTTTAAATTAACGTGTTGAACTTATTTGTATTACGGGAACTCGAGGCGAGTGTCAATCTAGTCGAGCACTTGGACGACTCGGGGCTTGGAAAGGCGGAAACTCAGTAACGTACATCACCTCGGAATGTGGAATCCGATCCAGGATTCGACTCAGACGTCTCGTCATCGTCAGACGAGACAAAAATAATTCGAAATGCATAAATAATTCGCAATTTCATTTCGAAAACAATCACAAATCAATGCGCGGCCATATTGAATTGGTAGTTAAACGAGGTTTCCTAGTTTATTCGGCCGATTTTCGACCGATTAAGCTCGAACCCCCCAAGATGGTGTTTAAACTCGTAAATCGCTCTGGTGAAAGACGATTTTTACTGAACGTCGTTTATCTCTCGCCTCGTTTGGTTTAAACTCGATTTGAATGTTTGGTGAAAGTGGGCCTTAGCTAAGCAAGTTTAGAACAACTTTTGGTGAAAGTGGGCCTTAAGGACTTACGATAAATCAGAAACACCACCCCCTCCCGGACCTGACTCCTTCCGCCCCATTACTCCACCTGCCCTCGACTTTTCCCGCCAGTGACCCCCCCCCTCCCCCTGCTCACGACTCCTCCCCCCCGACTTCTTCCTACCACCATACTCTCCCACACCTACCCCATTACTCCCTCATACTACCTCTCACCTACCACCACATACTCCGCCACACTTACCCCTACACACTCCCCCATACTCCCCTACACACCTAAAACTTGATTGTGAAGGTGTGAAGGCAGTATGGTGTGGTAGGTAGTTCTTACCAATAGTTGGTAGGTAAAAAAAAGAGCTGCAAATCATTGCCCAAAGGTTTATTATTTTCTGTATAGATCCCTCCCTACCAACCATAGGTGCCTACTACCTACTAGGGCATTTTTGAAAATTTCAACCCTTCCATTTGGTTGGTGGTTGGGGATCGATTTTTGGATTCTACGTACCTTGAAACGTAAACCGACAAATTTTGAACGGGGGTTAAACAAAATTTTTCTTGGTCGATTCCAAAGACTCATTATTGAAAATAATAAACCAAAATAGGACATTTTACGCATTACAAACATACTTCAATGCACTTCGTGACAAACTCGTTTGTTCACAACACGTTTGTTTCATTTCATTTAACGTTCGTTAATTGACGGAATCAACTAAAAAACTGTCGATGAAATCATCAAAATCGAACAATTTCCAGATAAAAATGAGGGAACCCGTTCATTCACTGACTGAGATCCCCTGAGCCTAGCCGTGAGTCTATTGAGTTGTCTTGCTCGCTCACTCGTCGGGTTCTTAACGAGTTCTGTGGGCAGCTTTTGGTGGTTCACTTTGGGCGTATCTACGAATTTGCTTACCTATTCATTGCAGTTGAGATTCAACTTACTTGAATTTTCCACAAAAAGTCGAGACGAGCCGTCCATTCTACTTGTCGGCCGTGAATAGCGACGGCCAGCAGGAACATGACGATGTAAACAACACTGAGGACGTGAGTGGGCACCACCGCACTGCAAGAGGAACAAAAATTGACGAAACAACATAAATGAAAGAGCCATACCATTAATTTAACAGAAACATTTTGTCTAGTAATGCATGCATTCCAGGGGCCGTCCCATTGGATAAGAATTAGGTCACTTTTTCAATCGATGTAATTTATTAAGTATTATAGGCAAGAAATAGTGACCCCCCCCCCCCACCATTATCCACCACAACATTTCTAGCGGCATGGGAGCCTCGCATTTGAAGAGCATTTTGAAATCCATGATCTGCGATAGATAAACCCCCCCCTTTCACCCCCTTCAAAATTCAAAATTCCGGCGCCGTAGTGCACAACTAGATAGTTTTCCGCGTCGAACAAAAAAATAACCACGAAAATCGGTTGAGAACTAAGGCCTCTGTAGACGACACAAGATTTGGTCTCTCACATACACACAGACATACACCTATGGCTTTTTTGCGGATATGGATTCAGAATGGTCTAAAACGGATTACTGTGTCGTTATTTTTTTTTTCTGTTGAGTGTTGTCCTCCTTCACCCCAGATCGATCGCATAAGGACGCCCAAGTCTTACTGTGGGACGTCCTAAAAAATAGATGAGCAGGTTAGGACTGAACAGTCACACGTCTAATACCGGTTATTACGGGAGAAAGAATGAGTTACTGTCGACCACTGAGAATCACAGACCCACAGTTTCAAAAGATACCTCGGGAAGAGCGATCTGAGGTCAACAAAACTCCGCCAGTTGCCGCTAAAAATTAAATTAATAGAGTTGTAGTGGAGGAAACTGTTGTGTTTTGATTGGCAACACTGGGACTAGGTACGGCGGTCAGAGTCTGACAGAGTTTGTCGGGTTGTTTATGTAAAAAGCCGATTTGTGAATACAGTTTTGATTGAGTAAAAACCCGTGAGTTATTTGTGATTTCCTAAGTACAGAACAGTGGCGACGAGTTGAGTTCGAATCTACGTGCGCGATGGGGAAAAACAAGACAAAAAAGTCGGATTCCAAGTACCCGCTACCGAAACGACAGTGATGGCAGTGAGGACGGCGATGACGACCGACGTAAACCGGCATGTCGTCGGCGGGGTGCGGTAATTGGTCATATAGACCCCTACGTTCCTTCATCAGAACCTTTTGCGAACTATCTCGAACGATTGGAAGCGTTTTTCGAGGTGAACGGCACGCAAGACGACGAAATGGTGAGCTCGCTAATTGTTCTTGTCGGGCCAGAGATATACAGTGTTCTGAAGAATTTGGTGGCTCCCGAAAAACCTACATCGAAATCGTTCTCAGAGCTCATGCAAATATTGATGGAACATTATGCGCCGGAAGGAATTGAGGTAGCAGAACGATTCAAGTTTCATTGTATTCAACAAAAGGAAGGTGAACCTGTACGGGAATTTGTTGTCTCTTTGAAACAGCAGGCATCAAAATGTAAGTACAACGATTTTTTAAATGATGCCTTGAGAGATCAATTTGTATTTGGCCTGCGTGATACTGTGGTTAAAAAGAAGCTCCTTGCGGAAAAGAAATTGATTTTTGAATCAGCGGTTCGTATTGCATCAGATGCGGAGTTGGTAATGGAACAGGCGAAAGGCATGGAGTTGGGCGGTGCTGCGAGTCAAGATCATGGATGTAGAATGGAGGAAGAGGGAGTAAACTTGGTCGACACAAATCGTGGAAGATTCGTGCAGAAGAAAAACGGAAGTGGACGTTTTTCGAAACCACCTCAAGACAACGATAACACAAGAGGAGGATAGCTGGAAGAGATGAGGGACTCTCCACAATGTGCTGCTACCTGGATATTTCAGGGGCCTTCAATGACGTGAATATCTCAAAACTAACATCCACACTAATGATGAACGGATTTCCTCCCCATCTAGCGGCATGGATAAATTTATTCTTTTCCAACAAGCATTATACAGATGGAATCAATAATAGTAACGGCTCCCAAGGGCTCGATCAAGGAAGCATCCTATCGCCTCTCCTTTTCAACATATATGTTAATCATATACATGATATAACCAACAACAGCCCCTCCTCATACATTTTATCGTACGCCGATGACTTCTTGATAGTAACTCAAAACAGGGACCCTCAACTGAATAAAGAGACCCTATCCTCTTTGATACAAACAGTCAGTAATGAAATGGATCAAATAGATCTGAAACTAAACTATTCAAAAACAAAAACCATGTCTTTTTTCGACAAAATACCCGCACATCAAAAAAACGAACTTCAAATCTCTCTCAATGGAAGAATTATAAACATAACGAATCAACACAAATATCTTGGGATTACCATCGATGAAAATCTTAGAGGAGCGGCACACGTGTCAACAGTAATACTTAGAGCAACCAAAGATGTAAACGCTATGAAATGCATGAAAGGATCCTCCTGGGGTAACAATCCAGATGTACAAGAGGCGCTATATAGGCACGCTGTATTGCCTAAAATTACCTATGCAATACACATTTTCATTTGGGGACTTAAAAATAACGTAAACAAACTCCAAAAATTACAAAATACTGCCATACGCCAAATACTCAGCTCAGTGAAAACCACTCCTGTTGCCTCTCTACACGCAATAAGCTGCATCCCATACATGTCAGTAACTGCAAAATTCGAAACCGAACGAAGCCTATCTCGTCTGCTCATTACGGACAAAACCATAAGAAACGCCGTTAACAAATACATTCATCCTCCCCACAGTGGTAAACCGCCATGGAACCACTACAGACCTTTGGTATCAAACGTTAAACAACTCCTTATGGAAAATGATGTACATTCAAACACTCCAGCAGAAAACGCAGTTCGAGTAAGACCAAATCATAAAACCAAGGTCTCCTCTAATATTCCGGGCATCACAAAAAAAAAACGAAACTAATCTTCTTCAAATAGCAGCATACTTCAAAGAGCAACTAGTTGAATATAATAATAAAAATTTCCTTGAACATATGTACACAGATGGTTCCAAGTTTCAAAATGGGGATACCGCCTCTGCTCACCTTAAAGTTTCAGATCATTTATCCTCTGGTTGCAAAATTCATCCGGCCAATAGCATTTATCAAGCCGAACTAATAGCAATCTCCAATTGTCTCAGCAAACAGATTAATACACCTACAAATCTTCCCACAGGCCTTCTCATCCTCACCGATTCCAAGGCGGCGCTCGAACAACTCACGAATCTCAAGGTGGGCGACAACCCCCCACACATCCTGCAGAAAATTATCAACTCCATCGAACACCTCCGTAACGAAACTGGAACCTCCACTGTACTACAGTGGGTACCGGGACACTCATATATACATTACAACGAGGAAATAGACAGAATAGTAAAATCCATCGCAACAAGCAATAACACCATACAGAAGGCCGGATATACCAGTTATCCAGACTTTGTCAAGGTCCTGAAAAAAAGGAGAGATGATCACTGGAGAGAAACCCATGAAGAGAGAACCCTCATCCATGGACACTGGACCAAATCAATCATAAGCGATCCCACACGCACTCCATGGTACAAAGGCACCCATGAAAAACAACAATACTACACAACCATCAATCGGATACTGTCAGGACACGGCAACACTCCAGCCTTCAAGCACCTTATGGGACATAAGGAGGACCCCTTTTGCGACGACTGCCAGGACGATCAGGAGACGGGAAGCATCAATCACCTGCTAAACAACTGTAACAATTACCACGCCGCACGCAGAGTACTGTATGACGATCTGCAAATACCTCTATCTAACAACATACAAGATAGACTGCAACGGGGCTTAGATCCAGACATCCTCACCAAAATATATCATTTTGTGAGGAACAACAATTTGCAACTATAATCCTCTCAACCTCCGCAACAATTTCAACAATTTCAAAACAAAGCAAGAATAGCAAAATCAACAATACATATGCCAAGAATAGCAAAACGAAAAACATATGTCCCACATAGCAGCAGCTGTGACATCTAATTCCAGAAAAAAGAAGAAGAAGAAGAAGAAGAAGACGATAACACAGATAAGAAAGATAGTGATAAGTTTGTTGATCGGGGTGTTAAGAAATTATGTTCCTGTTGTGCTAGGTACCATGTCGATTTATCAAGGTGTCCTGTCCAGAATTGGACGTGTTTTTTGTGCTTAAAAAAAGGTCACGTAGCAAAATGTTGTCCGACCAAGGCTAACTTTGTTGAATTGCAAGAAATAGGGACGGGGGAGTGTAATGCAGTTTTATTGGATAAAGATCCCTTGTGTTCCTTGATAAAGGTAAATAATGTTGAGCTATCCTTCGAAATTGATACGGGATGTTGTTATAGTCTCATTCCTTGGTATGTTTATAGACGTTGTTTTAAGAAGTTTAAATTGCAAACATGTAATTTCAGATTGTCAGCAGCTAATGGGGACTTGTTGAAAATTCATGGTGAATTGATGGTTTCGGTGGTCTATGACGGTAAGTCGTTTGAATTGCCCTTGATTGTCGTGGGGGATCAACTGAGTAGGCCATTGTTGGGCAGAAACTGGTTGTCGTCGTTGTCTCCTGGTTGGAGATCAGCTTTGTTGAGGAGTCCAATTCTATCGGTCTCGGTGGTTGAACAGGTGTCGGATAGGGGTTCTTTCGTAAAATTGGCTAAAGAATTGTCGACCCAGTGCGTAGTTCCTGTTACAGACCTCGTGAAAGCCCATAAGATTCGTTTTCCTAATACTGTTCCTGGCTCTAACAATGAACCCATTAAACACTTTGAGATTTCCGTGGTTCTGAAGGAAAATGCTATTCCTATTTTTCACAGGGCGTATAATGTTCCCTATGCCCATCGAAATGCAGTGGAGGAGGAATTGCATTCCCTGGAATCTCAGGGTATAATAGAAAAAGTTTCTCACAGTCAGTGGGCATCTCCCATAGTATGTGTTCAGAGACCTAACGGCAAGCTGCGTCTATGTGTAGACTTTAAAGTAACGCTGAATAAGTATGTAGATTTGGATCATTACCCTCTACCAAAAATCGATGACATTTTTCAATCGTTGAATGGATGTAAAATTTTTTGTGAGCTAGACCTTACAAATGCCTACCTGCAACTCAAGTTAAATGAAAATTGCAGAGAATATTTTACTGTCAACACTCATTTGGGTTTATGGAGGTGGAATAGGTTGACGTTTGGTCTGGCTTCAGGTCCATCCTTGTTCCAGTCGGTTATTGATTCAATCTTGAAT
Source organism: Apolygus lucorum (assembly GCA_009739505.2). Taxonomy (NCBI): domain Eukaryota; kingdom Metazoa; phylum Arthropoda; class Insecta; order Hemiptera; family Miridae; genus Apolygus; species Apolygus lucorum. The sequence continues at coordinate 109,778,402 of CM019167.2, read as the reverse complement.
GGCATACCTGGGGTGAGAGCGTACCTGGATAACATCATCATTGGTGGCAAAACTGTGGAAGAATGTCAGTCAATTGTCGATATGGTGTTAGGTCGTTTAAATGAATTTAATGTTAAGTTAAATTTCGATAAATGTAAATGGTACCAATCTTCAATTGAAATTTTGGGGTTCAAACTAGATGATAAGGGGTTGCACCCAGCTATGTCCAAGATTGAAGCGATCAGGGATGCTCCAAGGCCGACAAACGTATCGGAACTGAGGTCATTCATCGGGTTGGTTAATTTTTACCATAAATTGTATCCATGTCTTCCGATTTGTTGGAGCCCTTGTATGCTCTCACTAGGAAAGAGGTTCCCTGGAATTGGACTCAGATGTGTGAAGAGGCCTTTGAAATGGCTAAAAATTCTATTTCGGAAAAGAGTCTTTTAGTGTTGTATGACCCAGATAAACCCTTGGTCCTCACTTCTGATAGTAGTTCGTACGGGGTGGGAGCAACTTTGGCTCATGTAATTGATGGGGTGGAACATCCCATTTCTTTCGCGTCGACTACTTTGTCTCCAACTGAGCGGAGGTATTCACAAACGGACCGAGAGGCGTTGGGCATCATTTTTGCTGTGAAATATTTTCATAAGTTTTTGGCAGGTAGGTCCTTCACGTTGGTGACTGACCATCAACCATTACAGTCGATCTTTAACCCAAATAAAGGGATTCCCTTGGTGGCAAATGCTAGACTTCAGAGATGGGCTTTGATCCTGTCGGCTTATAAGTACAACATTCGTTATAGAAAGGGATCTCAAATAGGTAATGCCGACGCTCTGTCGAGGCTGCCTTTACAAGGAACAACTAATGTGTCGGATTGTTTTCAGGTTGTAACTCAAGCTTTTGAGGCAAAAGTTTTGACGTTCAAAGAAATTGGTGAAGAAACTGGTGTAGATCCTTTTTATTGTCAAATACGAAAGTGGGTTCAGGAAGGCTGGCCACAAGCGGTTCCTGAAACCTATAGAAGACTTTTCAAGTTGAAAACATTTCTGTCAGAAGTAAATGGATGTTTAATGTATGGGAATAGGGTAGTTGTCCCAAGTAAACTGAGGTCAAGAGTTTTGGACTTGCTTCATGAACACCACATTGGTATTGTTAGGACCAAAATGTTGGCACGCTCGTACGTTTGGTGGGAGGGTTTAGATAGCGACATAGAGAAAAAGATTACATCTTGTGAAGCCTGTCAGGTGACTCAAAATGATAGTCGTTCGAAGGTATATGTGCCCTTGGATAGATCTGCAAGCCCATGGAGCAGGGTTCATGTGGATTTTCTAGAAACTATGCGTAGTAAATTTCTGATTCTGGTGGATGAACATTCCAAATGGGTGGAATGTTGGTCATTTAGCAGTACAACTTCGGTTCAACTAATAGAAAAACTTGAAGAATGTTTTTCACGATTTGGTTATCCACATATTTTGTGTTCAGACAATGGTCCTCCCTTCAACTCCAAAGAATTTAAGGACTACTTGGAGGGTTGTAATATAACTCACTTGTTGTCTCCACCCTATAATCCTGCCTCCAATGGTGAAGCGGAAAAATTCGTTCAAGAGTTTAAAAAGCTGTTGATTAGATCAGTTATTGGCACTTCCAGATCAAATAGAGTTGTTCCGATCAATATTAGACTAAACGAGTGCCTTGCAGCCTATCGATTTACTCCAAATACTGTGACTAATAAGTCTCCGGCTGAAATATTCCTACGATTCCCAGTTCGAAGACACTTGACGATGCTGTTGCCAACTGATTCGTTCAAGTTGAACTCTTCAACTAAGGACATTGTGCAGGAAATTCCACATTTTCAAATTAATGATAAGGTGCTGATACGTAATCCTCATAAGAGTTGGTATAAATGGGTTACTGCTAGGGTAATGGAGCGCATTGGAAAGGTGGTTTATTTGATTATTCTTATCAATGGGAACGTTCGTAAAGTGCATGTTAACCAAATGCGGAAGAGTAATCTTTCTGATGACCTGCACCCCCGAGTCAGAACTGATAGATCTTGGTTGATGGATTTTCCAGTCACTCAGGGGGAAAATGTTTCTCAAGACGACACCTCTCCGACAATTCCTCAGGGGGAGAGTCCTAGGATGTCAGGTTTGAGTCTGCACCCCCAGTCAGCACTGGCAAATTCGGGTGAGACCTCAGATAGACCAAAACGAACCATCAATCCACCAGATAGATACTCACCTTCTAAATACGGATAATGACTTGTTTTTTTGTTTCCCCCATTAAAATTGAATGGTCTTAAATATCATTCATAGCAGCAATTTCTTCAAAATGTTATTTCTTAAGTTGTCTTTTTCTAGATTATGTTCTTGTTTGAAATATGTCTTCAGTACCAATCTTGAAATTGCAATCTTTTGTAAGGGGAGAGGAGTGTTGTGTTTTGATTGGCAACACTGGGACTAGGTACGGCGGTCAGAGTCTGACAGAGTTTGTCGGGTTGTTTATGTAAAAAGCCGATTTGTGAATACAGTTTTGATTGAGTAAAAACCCGTGAGTTATTTGTGATTTCCTAAGTACAGAACAGAAACGAATCATCTCCCCCCCCCCCCCTCCCACCCCCCCGGTAGAATCCAAAAACGTTCAACTTTGAGATGAATGGTCCCTCACGTTTGACGTGTCCTCACTTGTCGTGATTTCGAAGCACCCCACTCCGTTACTCGAGCGGATCCGCCCAGCTCTCCCACTTCCTGGCCTCGCTATGAGAAATTTGGAGCAGTGATTGAGCGAAGTTTGTCAGCCAGCATCAAGCAGTTTGAGTATTTTAAAACGACTACACTCCTCAGTTGGAAATGTTTCAGATTTTAGCTGAAATAAATGAACACAACAAACATTCCTACAGCAGGCGGTACCTACTCAAAAATACAAAAATAAATTTGATCTCTCCTTTGAAAGGAACAAAAACAACCAAAAACCCTGCAAGCCCCCTGGACCCCCCGAATGCTTTTCGCTTAGAGCCCCCGGCTGAAATTCAAGAAACATGGAACATGCTTCAGTCTCACTTTGTTATTCTGTTTAATTTTATTTATTTATTTGGAAGAATGTGATCAAACTTATTCTGCTATTTCGATAGCCTTTTAAAAAATCAGTCTTCAGATAGGAAGGTATTTTATCGTTGTATTGAGATTACAACATTATTTGTGTAACAATATAGGTTGAATTTCCATCTGTACAACAAATGAGAAATACACCTAATTGCCCATATATGAGACAGAGGAGGGTGTGACGACTCTACCCCTTCAAACCAGTGATTAGATTAATCAGCCGGCCCGAAGAGAATATTGATTCATATCTCTATGAATCGGATATCCCTAAAGGCGTAGCTCCAACAAATCGGGAACAAACCAATTGGATTGTTCCTTATAAGAAAGTAGGATCGTCACATTTGAAACAACCCTACAACATATGTTAAGGCTAAATGTCACGATGTTTTAGTGTGATTCTGAAATAAAGAGATGGCAGCACCATCGGGGCCAAATTTTGTTTACTCCTCATTTGAGAACGAATCTAGATATTTTAGTTCCGCAACCGGATTTCTGTTCAAGAACACCCTAGAATTCCGGGAAATTGGTTTAGAAAGTGTGCAACAATTTTTTGAACACAGTTCCAACAAAAATTTGTTCAAATTTTGAACATTTTCAAAAAGTGGCCTTATAGCCACTTGCAGAACTTTCATCAGAATACGAATCCGTTTGAGGAATTTTTCTAACTTGATCATAGCCGTCGGATTCTACGATATGGTGGCGAGGGGGGCGATCAAACGCCCCGCCGCCCGCCCGACCTTAACATTCATGTTTTGCTAGTATGCACCCTTTGGTCTCTATTCCTTTTCCTGGCCTCCTAATAGGTAGCTACCATCAACCTTCCCATTTCCAACTTCTCTGTCTTGAGGTTGATCGAATTGGGCGAAATTTCCATAAACAGCAAGACACATAAACAAATAACTTATGAGGAAGATTCTGCGTTAATTTGATTCAGATAATGGTTTGCACTACTACATAGTTGGTTCTGAAATTGTGCAGTTCACTGTACATGGACTAGTTAGCTATCTAGTTGTTCAAGTTACGATGTACAAAATCTAGTTGCAAAAGTCATCTCACACCGTTCTAGTTGCACTAGCAATAGAAGGTTCGAGGAGCAAATTCTTGGCGTTTGAAGTTGATTTCCAAATTTTGTGAACAGCTAATGACGATGAAAAAATAATTAGTAGTTTATTCACTCTGCAATAGTGTTGAAAAAGGTAAAAACGCCTATTCATTATTTACCAAAAATTCAAATATCTTTGAAATGATATCAAAATAAATCTAAATAATTGAAACTAAAATCTCCCGTGTCTGAATTTTCTATTTCAAATTCCCTCTTCTAAGAGTTAAATTAACAATTTTCTCTGTTTTTAAATGTCATTCTCGATTTCATGTAATTATAACGCGTTTGATCGCCCCCCTCGCCACCATATCGTAGAATCCGACGGCTATGATCAAGTTAGAAAGATTCCGCAAACGGATTCGTATTCTGATGAAAGTTCTGCAAGTGGCTATAAGGCCACTTTTTGAAAATGTTCAAAATTTGCATTCCAGTAAGAGCTTTCAAAGCACTAGGGTAGCATGCTCAACACCAGACTGCTTGGTGTACCCAGAGCTCGACCTTGCACCCAGGGGCGTGGCGTCCATAAGGCCACTTTGGGTCTAGCCCCGGCAAAATTTCTCTCACTGTAACCTAGATTTTTTACCCCAAAGTTGGAAAAACTCCCTTCAAAAAGTGTTCTCCACAAAGTAGAAAAAAATCCCTAGCAGAAAGTTTTTCCTCAAAACTCACTCATGATCCATGGAAGCATGGAGCTTTTACAAGTAAAAAATAATTCTACACTGACATGCAGTTATTATGTCAAATTTCCATGGTAAAACCCGAGGCCATGGAGCTAGGTTCCATGCCTCCTACTAGGTCCATGCCCAAGGCTGTCTCCATGGCCTGCTACGAGAGATAAGATGCAAGATGGAACACAGAGATTTCATCACATAGGTATGAAAGTAAGTTAAAACTATTGTAAGTTGAAACGAAGTTTTAAAATATTGTTGAAGTTGTTATCTTCAGGGGTTTTTCTCCGAAATGACTAGTCTCTCTGGAGCTCTTTACCTACTGTGTTCCCTAAAGTGTCTTGAAACAATGACAGTTTACGTTCCTGACCAGAAACTCTTATCATTTTCGGTTTTCCATTCCATTTTCCCTGCATTTCAAGTCGTCTTGGTGTTTGTTGTAATACGATCTGATGGAGTTGACCACTGATTAGACTTACCTACCTACTTATCGTATTTTTTCGTTTCTGTTCAACATTTCGGTATGGGGAAATACAATAGGCAGCCTGGTGCTCTTCAGTTCCACAACTTTTCATATATAAAATTTATATAGCATTTAATGCTACGTAGGCCTTGCAAAAGACAATTAAAAGTCATCAAAGGGAATATGACCCTCGAAAAGCCTTATAGACATTTCGACTAATATGTAGAATTTGTTAAGACACTTTTTTTCATGATCTCGTCTTTATGATTAAGAAATTATGTGCTTTTTGTTTTAAAAAAAATTGAATATTTAATGTTTTAGTAACAAATTAACATTTTTATCTTTTCGAGTCCCAGAAATGATTTTTTTTGTTTCATCATTAACTGGAATGAAGTTGAGATGTGATGTTTCCCCACTGGGTCCTCTGTTTGACGCAAAAGTATGTAGGTATGTGTGATCCTAGGGTCAAGTTCATGTTTTTTTCTGGTTTGGTGCCCCACCACTTTCAGAGGTCACCCAACGCCCCTGCTTGCACCCATGGAACTTTCAGTAGCTAGGAATATGTTTGATTGGCGGGCTAAACTAATGGCTTTGGATGTCCACAGACTGCCGCGGATCTGTTCCGACCGACTTGTGGAGTTTGCCCACCACGCCTCTGATCACAGATATAATTGGGTGCTACAACTACAAACATTGTTCGAACAAGCTAACTGTGGATCTTGTATGGAGCCAGTTGGAGGGGGAACTATAGGAATTGAGGACAAAGTCCTAACAAATATTGAAAAAGCCCTCAGGGATGAGGAGTCGGTCAACCAATCGCGATACAACGACCTCCCTCGCAAACCCAAACCCTTTACAGTTCAGTGCAGTGCTGTAGAGCTCCCTTTCTCTGTCAAACGCTCGCTGGCCCAAGTCCGCAGACCATTGGAGACAGAACGGGCCGCCTGAGACTCGATCGCCTGACACGTTCCTTCTCCAACGCTCGTCTGTGCCAAGTGAGCAACCTTGGATCACCAGACACCTCCTGTCACTTGGTTGGCGAGTGTGCTGTGTTCCGGGTTGAGCGAGGAAGTTTCCAGGGTCAAGCAACTCTAAACACGGAAGAAACCCGCACTGTGTGCTCCTTGGCTTCCCCTTCAAAGTTACTGGGATTTTTGAAAAGTGTTCTCCGTATAAAGCCGCGTCCACACTTGCAACATACAGCTGGTCCGAACCTTGCTCCGATCCTGCTCCGCTCTTCTGTCCCGAACATCGCAGCGCTCCGAACCTCGCTCCACCCATATAAAGCTCACTCCACTCCGAACATTTCTTTTATGCAAGATGAAAAACCGCCAACAGAGCAATCGGACTTCACTCCGCTCCTCTGATCCTCATTCCTTTGAAGTTTTGCCGCCCCGAACATGCCAGAGGATCGGAGCAAGGTTCGGAGCAGCCAAATGTTGCAAGTGTGGACGCGGCTTAAGGATGTGCGCGCCAAGTGATAATCATAAGAATTAGTCATTTATTTTATTTTTTTTAAATTAACTGTTAATTTAATACTGTCTGCCGACCCTTGTAACGGCCTTTAGCTTTCTACAATAAAAACACTCATTCATTCATTACAATCAAATTGTGTTGGTGGTGTTGATGCCTGATTGATCTCACCTGACGCGTTTGTCGTAGCAGTCGAAAATGTGAACGTGGGAAATTTGGATGAGCATGATGTATATGACTGCCATCAGTAAGAGAAGCGAGCACTTGATGAGTGTCGGGAGGCGCAGGAAGATGGCGACTGAGAGGTAGCCTAAGCAGCAGGAAATGGCGACGTAGTGAGGAAGCGGGCAGAGGCGGTGGTCTGCCCAGCCAGCGGTCGCATTGACGGGAGGACATTCCGTTTCGTACCTACATGTAAACTGAAACACAGAACAAAGATTCAGGCATCTAATTCGTAAAACGTAGTGAGTTATTACGAGTAGATATCTTAATTATTTTGAGGCGAATAAATTGTCCAAACGAAGAATAGTTTGTATCAAAGGTTGAAGATTCAACACCAGGAACCTCGAAGAGGAAAATTTTGGAATTCCGGCGACGTAGGGCGCATTTAGATAGACTACTAAAAAAAAATCGGTAGGAGAATAAGGCCTGGGCAGAGTACACACACACACGCAGACATACACCTATTTTAGGGATTTGCATCCGCCCCATTTGCATCAGAATGGTTCAGAGCGGATTTCTATGTGGTTATTCTTTTCCTCCAGTGAGTGTTGTCTTCCTCCACCCCGGATTAACCGCTCAAGGACTCCCAAAGTCTTACTGTGTGACATCGTGAAAATGAAGGTTTCCGGTTGAAGTTTTTTTTCAACCCTTTACAATAAAGGATGAAAATACACATCCATCATTCAAGAAACACACAGTAGATATCACTCTAAACCTTCGTCATTTGCAATATTCAAAATTTAATAGATAGGTGCTTACGACATTGACTTGAGCAACTGTGTAAATGAGGATTATTGTGAAAATTGTGATGGCCAGTCGAAGAACAAAACTTTGTGAGATGTCCCAGATGATCCACTGCAGTCTGACGGCCAGAAGTAACATCAGCACCACCTGTAAAATAATACGGTTATATAAATACGAATCATTCTTGAACATCAATATCCAATTAAAGTTATTCGAAGGTCATCTATCAACAATATTGCCTAATACCCACACTATTAGCCTACCAATCTCCATGTTGTTAGTTTGTGGTTGAACATCAAGCAAACCGGGAAGATAAAATTCCACTTTTGGTTCGTTATTTTCAACACTGAACCTTTGGAATCGACGAAGAAAAAAAATGTTTAAACCCCGCTCAAAATATGTTGGTTTACGTTTCAATGTACGTAGAATCCGAAAATCAAATAAAAATGTTGCCGTCCATCCGCCGTACGCTGCACTTTCCGCAGTTACCGAGGACCGATTTTGATGAAATTTGAAAAATGAAAGGGCCCGAACTTTTTGTCACTTTTCAGAGCTGAAAAATATGGGCAACAATTTTCAAAACGCCCTAGCTCAAAAACTTTTGACATAAAAGTTTGACTTAAAATGGTACATATTGAATTTTTAGAATCGAATGAGACCACCCAGAGCTCTGTAGGACCCACCGTTCACTCCCTGTACACCCGACAGTTTACACGTTTGTTTTAGATGGTTAGATATTTAGGCGCACATACTACACGAGACTTCAGTAAAGATTTGATTTTATTGGGAGCACATGTGAACAACAGGAAACTATAAAGCGGACTAGTGAAAACAGGTGGTCGCCTCTAGCGACTCTACCGGCAGATAGGTAAATGAGGGATTGCCTCCATAATACAAATCTAACACCCCCTACCAATCCTGCATTTACGAGATCAAAATAATACAAAATGAGATCAAACATCATCACAAATTCAATAAGAAAAATATTAGCAAGTTTCAAATTCATAGATCACAAGCATAAAAATAGTGCATAGAAAAATAAACATTTTACAATTTTAGTAATACTTTTACATCCAATTTTAAGATATCACATAGCAGATTGAAAAACTCAAGTATCATTATCAGAAATATTTAGTTCAGGATTTGATAATACCGACATTTTCGCTCTGAAGTAAGAAAACTTTGCAAATGAAAGAGCTTTGGTCATTATGTCTCCGACTTGTTCGTTAGTAGAAACATAAACCAGTTTTATATCACCTTTTTCTACGTAATCTTTTACAAAGTGGAATTTTACATCCACATGCTTAGTACGTTTTGTCTCTCTAGTTTTCGCCATTTGAATACAAGACTGGTTGTCTTCAAAAATAGTAACATCTGTTACATTAAAATTCAACGAGACATTCAAGAGTTGCTTAACAAAAATACTTTCAGAAATGCAATGAGACAATGAAATGTATTCACTTTCGGCACTTGAGACTGAGACCAGATTCTGCTTTTTACTTTTCCAAGAAATTACGCAATTGTTCATCATAATTAAGTAACCACTGACACTTTTGCGATCATTTGGATCTGAAGCGAAATCAGCATCACAATAAGCTTTTAGATTTAAATTTTCACCATTACTAGACTTGTATAAAAGACCAAAATTTTTCGTTCCACTTAGATACCTAAGTATATTTTTCAAATGGGTAAAATGTTCCTGATTGTAGCAATTTTGAAACTGGCCAAAATAGGAGACTGCATAGCAGAGATCAGGCCTGGAACCTAACATAATATACATCAGGCTCCCTAGTAGTTGCTTATAAGGTGCAGAAAAACCTGACTCATCAGCTTTCGGTAAGCACAATCTAGGTTGCATTGGAACACTTGCAGGCTTACAATCGGCCATACCAAATTGCATTAAAACTTTCTCAATCAACTTTGTCTGATTTATAAAAAGTGAACCATCATTCAAATTTGAAATTTCGAGACCTAAAAAAGTCATTTTGTTTGATGTAGTAAATATATTCATTTCAAAGATTTTCCCTAACTCAATTTGTAACTGTTCACCAAGCTCATCACGCTCGCACAAAATAAACAGATCATCAACCCACAATAGGAGGTAAATACCTTTCTTTGTGTATAAGCAGGGGTCTATTTTACTTCTAAGAAAACCAAGTTTCACCAGTTGATCGTTCATGAGTTCATTCCAACATCGAGGTGCATTTTTTAAACCATAAAGCGACCTGTTAAGCTTTAAACATTTTCCACGATCACTCATGTTCAGACCTTTAGGTGGTTTGAGGAATTCCGGTCTAGGAAGCGAGGACCTTAGAAATGCTGATCGTACGTCTGCTTGAAAACTCTTCATCCTCTTCTCAACACCGACAGCAAGCAACAAACGCAGAGTGCTCATTCGCGCTACAGGTGCATATAGCTCCAAGTCCGAGCATTCTTGCTGAAATCCTCTTGCCACAAGCCTGGCACGCTTCACTGTCTTCCCGTTGCACTCTTTCTGTCGAAACACCCACTTGGTATCTATTAGCTGGACGTTTTTAGGTGTAGTGACAATTTCCCAAGTATTATTCTTTTTCATATTTCCAAGTTCCTCTTCTATGGCAGCAACCCAGCCATCGTCCTTCGCTGCTTCCTCATAGCTGGTAGGTATTTCTCCAGGCAAGCACCCAACAGACATAGCTGCAGCCAACTTGGCTAAATCATCACATTCACATAGACGATTGGGGGGCTTCCGGTTCCGAGTACCTCTCCTAAGAGTTTCCACCGAAGTTTCCTGTTCAGTTTGGACTGGCTGCTGAACTGGGTTAGTCTGCTGCGTAGGGAGATTTTTCTCTGATGCCTCTTCATCTTCATCTTCACTCGCCGACTCAAAATTATCTTCCTCTTCACTGTCGTTTTTCTCCATGTCTTCAATCTTGATATTTCCGAGATCAGTTTCAGCTTCGACATTCCCACAGACGCATTTCTTCCTAGGACTTTCATCAAATATTACACTTCTGGCCATGATAACACGTTTCCTCTGTGGACACCACAGGCGATAGCCATTTGGAGCATAACCCACCATGATGAGCTGCTGACTTCGAGCTGCTAGCTTACCTTGGCGATCCTCAGCAGGAACATGCGCATAAGCGATAGCACCAAACACCCTCAATTTTGACAAGTCAATTTTGTGACCATACCAAACTTCGGCAGGTATTCCAGGAGGAGTTAATGCTTTGGTGGTAACACGGTTCATTACATAAACAGCACATTGAAGTGCGAGACCCCACATGTTCCGAGGAAGTCCTGATTCCAGTATCATGCATCTGGCGAGATTCAATGCAGTTCTGTGGAATCTTTCGGCTACACCATTCTGAGCTGCGTTTCTGGGAACTGTCCACTCCGTCACTATTCCGTTTTTCCGACAAAAATCCATCAATTTCCGATTTTTTATTTCGCGACCGTTATCAGCCCTGATCCGTGATATGCCACGACCAAAACGAGCACGTAGAAGGGCCTCATATTCTTTAAACTTGTCGAAAACTTCTCCTTTCTCCTTCATGAGAAATATGTACGAGAAATGTGATTTATGGTCGACAAAGTTTACATACCATTTAAATCCATCATAGGTTTCAGGGGTGATTGGACCAACAACATCGAGCGAGACAACCTCTCCTATTCTCTGAGCTTTTCTTTCAGGAGGCAGTGACACGTAGGGGTTTCTTGTTTGTTTACCCAAAATGCAAACCTTGCATATTCCATCACTGGGATGTGTAGATGAATGTCCAAAACGACGATGCTCCAACTGCCGAGGGATTCTAGATGAAGCAGCACACACCACTTCGTTCCTCAATTGAAAGTTCAGCACGTAGAGGTTTCCTTTTCGTTCGCCCACTAGCACAGTTTTTCCATTCCTCATTATTTCGACAGAATTGTTCAAGAATAAAACCCCGAAACCGGCCTTTTCAATCCTGGAAACCGACAGGAGATTATATGGTAGCTCTTCTGATAACAACACATCAGTCAACCTGACTTGTTTCCCGTCAAACAATAACGGCAGAGTTCCACTTTTAGTAGCCCGGATTTTTTCTCCACGTTTCGCGACACAGATTTCGACGTCAACCGCTTTCGTATTTTCCAAAAATTGTCCGAAATGTTTGCAAAGAAGATGACACGACGAACCTGAATCCAAGAAAAACGAAACCACAACGTTTGTTGACATCGCGCTTATCTGTTCCGGATTATCTTCTTCAACATTGATAGTGTCGCTGTTGTCTATCTGGGGAGAGCTAAAGAATGCTATTTCCGACTCGTCGCGATCATTCTGATTGTTCCGAGAACCAGTCATCAACCCGTATCCCTGGGGACAATTTCGCCGGATATGACCAACAAGGCCACAATTATGGCACTTAAAAGGGAAAGGTTTCGGATTTTGATGATTAGAGGAGTCTTGACTCTGATGATGAGTTCCTCGGGCGTTTGTATTTCCGCGGGAACGATGAAATCGACCTCTTCCTCCACCACGATTGCCACGCGCTCTACCTCTACCAAAGAAAGCCACACTGCTGTCCCTGTACTCAGAATTTCCTCCAGATAATCTTCTATCTTCCTGTATTAATTTATTTTTGACGTACTGGAGTGTTAATTTCGTATCATTTCCGTCATTCTGACCATTAGTTTGAAAAGCAATATCGATGGCAGTGAGGAGACTCTGGAATCGAGGTGGCATTGCTCCGAGCAAGATGGAGACCGTTTCATATTCCGAAATATTCGCTCCACTTGACTTGAGCTGAAGGAGTTTACTTTCAAAATCTTCGATGAAATTCTGCAGTAATCCTTTTCCGAATTTCATTCCTGCGAGTTCATTTCGAAGGGTAACTTGAGCCTGAAGTCCCTTGGGCACGTAGGTCGCTTCCAATACCGAGAACATCTCTTTGGCGGTTGATTTTTCCGACACGATATCAAGGACACGATCATCAAGGTATCTCACGATTATTTCCCTTGCCTTCAGATCGATTGCCGCTTTATCTGCACTAGGGATCATAGTTAGGGCTTCCAAACAACTATTTTGTTCGAGTATTAGACGGATTCGATAGGCCCATCGAGAGAATCCCTGCCCATCAAAGGGTTTCATTGCCGTACCTACAGTGACCGTACTCGACACCATAATGTCTATCTAACCACTTCGCGACCGGAACTTCCGACCGAAATTTCCGCGAATTTTTCCGAGCAAATTTCCACTCTTCGCGTTTTCCGAATCACTGGAGCCCAAAACCTTTTAGATGGTTAGATATTTAGGCGCACATACTACACGAGACTTCAGTAAAGATTTGATTTTATTGGGAGCACATGTGAACAACAGGAAACTATAAAGCGGACTAGTGAAAACAGGTGGTCGCCTCTAGCGACTCTACCGGCAGATAGGTAAATGAGGGATTGCCTCCATAATACAAATCTAACAGTTGTTTTTACAATATTTACGTGAGGGACAATATTCGGTAGAGTTACAATAGGGAAATGAAGCTATAATTAGATCGTCAGACCAAGATCCTTGGATGTCTCACAATGTGGAGACATCCTAGGAACAGTTGATTGTTCAAGTTGAATTTCGATAATCCAATCCACCATGTTTCGAACTATTACACTTATTTCAATATCATCTCTTCCCCCGGTACGATATATTACTGTTATGAACTATACTTACCGATATCCATATGAATGCAGTCAAAAACAACAATAGAAGGATGATGGTGCGAGGTAAGATTGCAGCCTGCAGTCCTCCTATGAGTAACAGAAGAATGAGGCTGCATGCTAGAGATGTGCTGTACCCAACGTCTATATCGCCTTGATACTGCAATACAGAAACAATAATTTACAGAAAAAAAAAGTGGGGATATCTTATACCGATCTAAATTACTTATTAGCTGACAAATATTACTAGATTCGAAGCTACCCTGAGTCCATAATAGTTTATATGCAGGCTCCGAGGACTTCCCGGGAGTGTTTACCCTCAGTGGCACCGATCTCGACAAGTAGTCCTTCCTCCACACAACCACTAACTTCAGCACTGAATGAGACCAAGCAGACCAGAGCACCATTGATACTAAATTAATAAGTAAAAAAATGCAAAAAAAGTCTGCCAAGTGGGTGTGGCACATAGCTTCCTCGTATCCATAACCCGATTATACAGATGATCCGATGCATAGTAGTTTTTCTCAAAACACCAATCCCTAAATACCTTCCATTACCCACAGAGGGTAGGGGAATTTCATCAAATTCGGATGAAAAATGTAAGTGAGTAGGTAGTAAGAATCTGCGGGTTTGAGCAGTGTCAAAGGTTAAAGATGTGATTGGATCAAAAAAGTACCTAGCTTTGTTGGGAATCGAACCCGGGACTCCTGCATGGTAGTCCAATGCGCTACGTCTGAGCTATTGAGGCCCGTTGAGGATATGAGCTTCTCATGTGACAATTGGGAGGGCGACAAATGCACAGCTGTTAAAAGGATTTTACGTTTGCGCATGCTCAGAGGCTACTGTAAATTTTAAGGCCTTAATTTCATTGGGAACCATCTAAACACTAATCTGTAACATCACTGAAAATTTCATTGAAATCGGATGGAAAATGTAGAATTTATGGCCGTCACAAGGAAATTCACGTTTGCGCATGCGCAGTGGCCACTATCAGTCCGAAGGTGGTGATTTTCATAGGGGACCGTCTACACACCAACCCGCACAATCCCTGAAAATTTCATAGAAATTGGGCAATAACTTCGTATAGTTATGCCCGTTACAAGGATTTCATGACAGACGGACAGACACACAGAAAGACAGACACACAGACAGACAGACACGGAACCAAAATTGTTCAGAAAGGCGCGAGTGAAAATTTTGATTTTGAAGAACTTTTTTTTTCATCCTTGAAAAGTGAAAACAAAGCTTCCGCTACCTTGGTAGACTCGGAAGCAATAGGAACTAATTTGGAGAAACTTCCCGCCCCACTTGCTCAAGTTCGTGAATGCCTGGTTATGGTACTGTTTCACTGAGTTTAGATTCCAAACATCTGAACGCATTCGCACACCAATATACAGGGTGGCCAAACTTGTAGGACCAGCCCAAGGTAAGTAGAGAGAAGGTGTGCTCACGCTCCCTGGTGGGGGAAACGTGACGTCACCCGAGTCCCGACCGCCTCACCGCCAGCTGTCTCTGGTACTTCGCTAGGGCGGACGTTCTTTATAAATACACAGTAGATTACATAGTTTGTTCTGTTTACATTTTCGGTTTCTGGGGTAGAAGGGAACTTTCTTCAATTCAGAAAAAAACTGTAAAAATTAGACGATTTTGAAGTAGGTATTCTACAAGTGGAGAGATTGACCACAAACAGTCTAGGGATGAATGAATAACGTCTGAAAAGTGAAATCCTAGTGAAATTAGGTTGAATTTCCATCAAAACCAGTCCATAATTTCCTAGTTTTGCCCGGGACAACAAATCATTTAAAATGCTCTAAAACGAACAATTTTAGTGGAAATAAATAAAAATTTCAACGGTTAAAATTCTAACAATTTGTAAAACAAGAGATAATTTTAAGTTTTGCCTATTACAAAATTGGCCACAAACAAGAATGAATTGTGTAACATTAAATTCGAGTGAAAATTTGAATTTGGAGGATTCACATCTTTTTCGATGTGATTTAACTATACTTGAAATTTCACAAAACCTGAAAAATTGCAAACGAAAATTTCAGGAAAACATATTGTTTAGTAATGCATGCATTCCAGGGGACGTCCCATTGGATAAGCATTAGATCAGTTTAACCAGTTGTTAAGCGATAAAACTGTTTCACTCCATGTAATTTATTTATTACTTTAGGCAAGAAATACTGACCCCCCCACCCCACCATTATCCACCTTAACATTTCTAGCGGCATGGGAGCCTCGAATCTGAAGAGCATTTTAAAATCCATGATCTACGACACCCAACATGCGAATTCGAGTTCCCCCCCCCCCCCCCCCCCTCACCACCACCCCAACGCCAACAATGGTGCCAGTCTGGCTCCAAAGCGGAAATACGTCGTAACATTGAACTTTCATCTGTTAGTTTTAGTAGGCGGTCCGTCGAGGTTCACATCCGTATTCAAGGTGAAACACACAAAAAAAAAACGAAATATGCGGTTTATGGTGTCCTGGCACCATGGTGGCACCACTATTAGTTCCATGGTCGTACAGAGAATAATTCATGAAAATCCGGAGGTATAATGAGAATTTTTCCTTAATTTCAAAGCTTGGGGACAGTTAGTAAGCAGTAAAGGAACCGAAATATTGAAAAATCGGATATTTTGTGAATATTATCCCCCCACTCACCCCCTCCCCTTGCGAATTTTGGTACTCTGGTGAAATTATGTACAACTCGGAAGTTATTTGAGTCAAACAAAAAAAGAAACACGCAAATCGGTTGGAAATTGAGGCCAGGGCAGAGTTTACAAGATTACGCCCGCAAACGCACGTTTTTTAAGCATTAACCCCCCCTTTCCCCCCCTTAAAAAGCAAAATTCCAAATTCCGGCGCCGTAGTGCACAACTAGATAGTTTTCCGCGTCGATGAAAAAAAGAACCACGAAAATCGATTGAGAACTAAGGGCTGTGCAGAGTACACAAGATTATGCCCAAAAACGCACGTTTTTTGAGCATTAACCCCCCCTTTCCCCCCCTTAAAAGGCAAAATTCGAAATTCCGGTGACGTAGTGCACAACTAGATAGTTTTCCGCGTCGAACAAAAAAAGAACCAGGAAAATCGGTTGAGAACTAAGGCCTGTGCAGAGTACACAAGATTTTGTTACACACACACACACACATATACGCGCCCTGCCCCCGTTTGTGGTCAAGGGCGCCTTATGGTCATTTTTGACATTTTGAGTTACATACACCATGATACTCCCTGATGTCTGAAACGGATAAATAACCAACCCCCACCCTTATACACTCCGACATTTATACACTCCGTTTCGGATTTCCACCGCACAACTGGTCATTAGGGGTATTTCCACCATCACTTCTGGTCATTGTGTATAAAACGCAACTGGTCCTTACACTCCGTGCTCTGAATCCCACAATCAAAGGTGGTCACTGATTTCCCGTTTCGGATTTTCACCGCACTTCTGGTCCTTTTGAGGTGCCAACTGGTCATCAGACCCCCGAATTTGCCTCAGAGAGTGACGTCACAAGGTAATACTTTCAGGCCTTTATTTTCAAAGGGGTGTAGCACATGGCGTCCTCAATAATATTGAGGTTGATATTATCAACTTAATTTTTCCGTATTTGTATTGCTCTTGGTTAAATAATATTGAAACCATCTGCCAATGAAGTGGAATGTATTCATAAATATGCTAAACAGTGGGCGTAGCACATAGCTTCCTACTCTTCCGGTTTTCGAGGATTTCTCGTGTTTTTTTCCACGTTAACATTTACGTATTATATGGGGAAGATTTTTCTGCATTTAGGGCTACTACATCTTTTACCCCCACCCCAAACATAAGTGTGTTAGGTATGTTAAATCCAAATCCTCCTCATAAAAAATCGTGTAGGTACTTTTTGGAAACAGGGTGATCAGGAGATTCACATTTTGGTAGAATTACATTTTTTACCCCCACCCTAACATACAGTATGTTAGGTATGCTAGTACCAAATCCTCGACATAAAAAATCGTGTAGGTACTTTTTGGAAACAGGGTGATCAGGAGATTCACATTTTGGTTGAATTACATTTTTTACCCCCACCCTAACATACAGTATGTTAGGTATGCTAGTACCAAATCCTCGACATAAAAAATCGTGTAGGTACTTTTTGGAAACAGGGTGATCAGGAGATTCACATTTTGGTTGAATTACATTTTTTACCCCCACCCTAACATACAGTATGTTAAGTATGCTAGTACCAAATCCTCGACATAAAAAATCGTGTAGGTACTTTTTGGAAACAGGGTGATCAGGAGATTCACATTTTGGTAGAATTACATTTTTTACCACTACCCTAACATACAGTATGTTAGGTATGTTAGATCCAAATCCTCCACATGAAAAATTGTGTAGGTACTTTTTGGAAACAGGGTGATCAGGAGAATCACATTTTGGTTGAATTACATTTTTTACCCCCACCCTAACATACAGTATGTTAGGTATGCTAGTACCAAATCCTCGACATAAAAAATCGTGTAGGTACTTTTTGGAAACAGGGTGATCAGGAGATTCACATTTTGGTTGAATTACATTTTTTACCCCCACCCTAACATACAGTATGTTAGGTATGCTAGTACCAAATCCTCGACATAAAAAATCGTGTAGGTACTTTTTGGAAACAGGGTGTTCAGGGGATTCACATTTTGGTAGAATTACATTTTTTACCACTACCCTAACATACAGTATGTTAGGTATGTTAGATCCAAATCCTCCACATGAAAAATCGTGTAGGTACTTTTTGGAAACAGGGTGATCAGGAGAATCACATTTTGGTTGAATTACATTTTTTACCCCCACCCTAACATACAGTATGTTAGGTATGCTAGTACCAAATCCTCGACATAAAAAATCGTGTAGGTACTTTTTGGAAACAGGGTGATCAGGGGATTCACATTTTGGTAGAATTACATTTTTTACCACTACCCTAACATACGGTATGTTAGGTATGTTAGATCCAAATCCTCCACATGAATAATCGTGTGGGTACTTTTTGGAAACAGGGTGATCAGGAGATTCACATTTTGGTTGAATTACATTTTTTACCCCCACCCTAACATACAGTATGTTAGGTATGCTAGTACCAAATCCTCGACATAAAAAATCGTGTAGGTACTTTTTGGAAACAGGGTGATCAGGAGATTCACATTTTGGTTGAATTACATTTTTTACCCCCACCCTAACACACAGTATGTTAGGTATGCTAGTACCAAATCCTCGACATAAAAAATCGTGTAGGTACTTTTTGGAAACAGGGTGATCAGGGGATTCACATTTTGGTAGAATTACATTTTTTACCACTACCCTAACATACAGTATGTTAGGTATGTTAGATCCAAATCCTCCACATGAAAAATCGTGTAGGTACTTTTTGGAAACAGGGTGATCAGGAGAATCACATTTTGGTTGAATTACATTTTTTACCCCCACCCTAACATACAGTATGTTAGGTATGCTAGTACCAAATCCTCGACATAAAAAATCGTGTAGGTACTTTTTGGAAACAGGGTGATCAGGGGATTCACATTTTGGTAGAATTACATTTTTTACCACTACCCTAACATACAGTATGTTAGGTATGTTAGATCCAAATCCTCCACATGAAAAATCGTGTAGGTACTTTTTGGAAACAGGGTGATCAGGAGATTCACATTTTGGTTGAATTACATTTTTTACCCCCACCCTAACATACAGTATGTTAGGTATGCTAGTACCAAATCCTCGACATAATAAATCGTGTAGGTACTTTTTGGAAACAGGGTGATCAGGGGATTCACATTTTGGTAGAATTACATTTTTTACCCCCACCCTAACATACAGTATGTTAGGCATGCTAGTACCAAATCCTCCACATAAAAAATCGTGTAGGTATTTATTGGAAACAGGGTGATCAGAAGATTCACATTTTGGTAGAATGACATTTTTTACCACTACCCTAACATACAGTATGTTAGGTAGGTATGTTAGATCCAAATCCTCCACATAAAAAATCGTGTAGGTACTTTTTGGAAACAGGGTGATCAGAAGATTCAAATTTTGGTAGAATGACATTTTTTACCCTCACCCTAACATACAGTATGTTAGGTATGCTAGTACCTAATCCTCCACATAAAAAATCGTGTTGGTACTTTTTGGAAACGGTGATCAGGGCATTCACATTATGGTAGAATTACATTTTTTACCCCCACTCTAACATACAGTATGTTAGGTATGCTAGTACCAAATCCTCGACATAAAAAATCGTGTAGGTACTTTTTGGAAACAGGGTGATCAGGAGATTCACATTTTGGTAGAATTACATTTTTTACCCCCACCCTAACATATAGTATGTTAGGTATGCTAGAACCAAATCCTCCACATAAAATTCAAATTTCCCATCTGCCAATGAAGTGGAATGTATACTACCTATTCTACTTTTCTTTTTTTTATTGAAAAACTTATCAATAAATACCCCCTGGTATTGCTTCTGAGTCTACCAAGGTAGCGGAAGCTTTGTTTTCACTTTTCAAGGACGAAAAAAAAAGTTCTCCGAAATCAAAATTTTCACTCGCGTTTTGCGTTTTAGACCTTTCTGAACAATTTTGGTTCCGTGTCTGTCTGTCTGTGTGTCTGTCTGTCTGTCTGTCATGAATTCCTTGTAACGCGCATAACTATACGAAGTTATTGTCCGATTTCGATGAAATTCTCAGGGATTGTGCGGGTTGGTGTGTAGACGGTCCCCTATAAAAATCATCATCCTCGGACTGATAGAAGCGACTGCGCATGCGCAAACGTGAATTCCTTGTAACAGCCATAACTTCCACATTTTCCATCCGATTTCAATGAAATTTTCAGGGATGTTACAGATTAGTGTTTAGATGGTCCCCTATGAAAATCATCACCCCCGGACTGATAGTAGCCGATGCGCATGCGGAACGTGAATTGCTTGTAACTGCCATAATTTCTACCCGATTTCGATGACATTTTCAGGGATTACGCGGATTAGGTTGTAGATGGTCCCCAATGAAAATCAAGGCCTTAAAATTTACAGTAGCCTCTGCGCATGCGCAATCGTGAAATCCTTGTAACAGCCGTAACAGTTGCGTCTGAGGTGAGGATCTCAAAGCCATTCAACAAACCCCTCTGTAGATCAGTAAGCAAAGTACAAGGCTCACATTCAGGAGTTCCAGGTTCGATTCCCAGTCTTGCAATGTAATTTTTTGATTCCAATCACTACCCGCACTTACATTTTTCGTCCGAATTTGATGAAATTTTCTAGGATTGTCCAGATTAGCGTGTAGATGGTACCCTATGAGGGTAGTGAAAGGTACTTACAGATTGGTGTTTTCAGATTACCTAACTACTAGGTATGCATCGGATCACCTATATAATCGGGTTATGTATACGAGGAAGCTATGTGCCACACCCACTTGGCAGACTTTTTTTGGTTGCGAACAACCCGTCCAATGAGCGCGCAAACATTCGCAATCCCTGGATTGTGCCAAAATTGAGATGAAGGTAGGCCCCAAGTGTGACACATGCATTTTTATCAATGTTCAACGCTGAATCACATGGTAGTTTCCATTTTTGGATTTAACTGGAATTTTTTGAAACGGTGGAGGTGTTTAGGTGGTTTGTAATAGAAAATCGCTCTTCTTTTATCCTTATGAGTTACGACGCAATTTTAATTAGTTCGGGTGGCTAGAGTGGAGTAGAGTTAGCCACCCGAACTAATTTAAAAGAAGGAAAAAAAGGAAAAGAAAAACAGCATTTTTCTATTAAAAACTACCGAATTTCCACCACCGTTTCGAAAAATTCCAGTTAAATGCAAAAATGGATATCAAATGATTCAGCGTCGAAAAATAATGAAAAAACATGTGTCACACTTGGGGTCTACCTTAATCTCAATTGTTTTACCTTAATCTCTGGACGGGTTGTGTGCAACCAAAAAAATCGGTTGAGGGGTCAAAAATTCATGATATTTTGCGTAGAATGCGTGAAAGTGTGATAGTTGAATTTCTCAAAAATTTCTCAAAAAAAATTTGTTAAAAATTATAAAAATTTTAATTTAAGGGGAGTTACCGCTTGAAGTTTTTTCTACCCCTCAAGACAACGGAGATAGAAAGGGTGGTCCGTTACTTATGAAACACCCTGCATAGTTTTGGTTCCTTAGCAACCAGTAATCAAATTTCCCATGTGAAGCTCCCTGTTTTCGAATCGAGTGTGAAGCTCTTAATTTGTAAATAAACTTGATTGTGAGGTAGGTAGGTAGTAAGTACCTACGGTTGATAGGTTAAACTATTTTTTCTAAAAACAGTGACAAGGGCGCAAAGGTGTGATCTCTGCAGACGGGAGATGTCCTTTACAGGAAAATTATGTAGCTCTCTCATTTCTCGAGTAATTTCAAATGTCCAGAGACCATTGGAAGTATCGTAAAATTTTCTATCTCCTTAATGCTCAAAAAATACAATTTTTCCAGTTGAATGTAATGGGGAATGAAGCAAACTAAAAACTGAACTTTGTAACTTTTCGTAAACTTACCGTTTTTCAATGCCCATAATGTCCTAATAATTAGAGATAATGAACTATTGCCGATAAGCCTGAAAACTGAGCCAGAATTTCAGCATAATCGAAAAATCAAAAAACCGTATAATAACATAATCGAAAATCAAATAATCAAAAAGCGCATAATCGCATAATCAAAAAACGTTTTACGATGGAACTTTTTTTGTTTGAACACGGAAAAACGATAATTTTTCCAACAAATTCGACGTTTTGACGGAAGGATTCGGGGTTGGATAGTGGCGGCAGATGGGATACCCCCGAATCCTCCCGTCAAAATGTCGATTCCATTGAGAAGAAAAACGCTGCACAAGTTACACAAAGTTTATTATTTTTCTGAGTAGATCAATCGCCTACTAAACACACAGCTTTGTCATTGTCACTACCTACGAACCATATTTTCCCTTCACAATCAAGTTTATTTCGAAGAAATAAACGCTTCACACTCAATGAGAAGAAATAGGGAGCACTTTTGGGAATTTCAACCCTTAATTTTCACCCCTTAGAAATGACTGACATCAACCAGAAGCTTCGGGGCACAAATCGAGCCCATATAATAAATTTCATCAAAATTAGTCCATGGTAACTAAGGGAAGTGCCGCGTACAAAGTAAAGTAAAGTTGCTAAGTTCACTTGTTAGGTTGCTTTATTATAATAACCCATAATAACGTTCAACTGAAAAAAATTGTATTTGGTATTAGGGAAACAGGAAAATTCACGATCTTTCCAACGGTCTCTTCACATTTGAGATTACTCGGGAAATGAGGGAGCTATGGCCGTTTTAATGAAGTATGGTCGATAACATGAAAAAGTGTTAAAGCGTGGGCAAGTTTTCGTTACGTTTTCTCGACTATGTGCCGATGTTAAGACATGAAATGACAATTATGAGGCACTTTATGTTGCAAATTAGTTGTAAAACCGACCCCTTGAAGGAATGAGATCTGCTTTGTAGACACCCTGTGTAATCGGGGATATTGTTTCTTGGTCATTTATTATTTTAAGTTATGAACCTTAGTGGATATGAACCTTAGTAGATGAGAACGGATTTTAGGTACGTTGCAATTTTTTCCAAGTTGCTGTTACCTGGTTCCGACTAAGATCAATTACACACTTCTATTGAACTGCCCTTCTGGAAACGGAGGATTATACAGGATGTTACATTTCATAACGGTCACAGGGCAAGAGCCAATTTTACAACTCATTTCTATTTTTAAAAAAGCCTCATAGTAATTTTTTATAGAAGCTTCGGTTTTGAGTTATTTCACTTTAAGATTTTTTCGTGTTTTCCACCATATGTCAGTAAAACGGCTTTAGCTCCCCGAATTTTCATGATACTTTCTGTCTGATTAGACCGTTGGAAAGAGCGTATATTTCCCTATCTTCTTGATGGAGAAAAATATTTTTTTAAATTGGGAAAACGGATAAATAAAAAATGGACCTAAACGAAAACTGGTAAATCTTGGAAATTTCAATATGTTTGAAAACCTCATTTGTTCTTGTAATGACCCACATATCATCAATAATTAGTTCTTAAATAAAGAAGCTACCGGGAGGATCCCTGAATGAGTCATCACCCACTGGGGGAGACGAGGTACGGGGAATACGCCAACATGACGTCACCTTTCCACCTCTCTCTCTCTCCGAGCTAACGACATGTGTATAATATACATTATAAATATATTATATTATATTATAAGATCACTCAGGGATGCTCCCTTATGCCAATCTAGTCCAGTCTTCATCATTTCGCTCTCAAACCTTCTCTTCGAATAAGGATCTCCTCGAAGTACTAGGCTCAATAGGTAAATATCCCGTCATCCTCCTAGGTTTCTCTGAAACGCCGGGGCTGACGGGCTAGCCGCCTTCCTCAGTGCTTAGCACCACGGTGTGGTTATGAACCGCCGATGCGACAGTACTGCATGTTAGGATAGGGATCTCTCTCTCTTCGTTGAGTAGGGGTTAAAGAAAAGTCAAACGCCGCAGCGAGAAGGTCAGCTCTTCACTCACCGACACGCAAACATAACAGTTCTGTAATCCGACTTGTAAATTTTCACCTTTAGGCCTAAAAGATGTCCCAAAATCTCAGCTTTCCAAAGGTTGAGTTACCTTCATTTTCAACGAAATGAACATTTCAACGTGAATTGTTTTTCAACGAAATCAGCTTTCCGACTGAGACAATCGAGCACACATTTCGTGTAATTAATCGCACAGTTCCCTGTGATTAGGAATATAATGTTATTCATACAGTGTTTATTTGTTCAATCACACTCTTATGTGTGAATACAAATTTAATCTTATTTCTAATCATGTTTTTAAACATATTTTTGTCATTATTTTATTCATATCCATCAGTAATAATTACTGTGTTGAAATTATTTTAACATCATAATTCATGAGTAGATAGGAGTTTGCCCAATTCTGCCACTCCGTCCCAACGTTCAATCCCTCTGATCGTCTCAGTCGGAAAGCTGATTTCGTTGAAGAAATTCACGTTTTTCTTCTTTCAAACACACATTTTGGTTTATTATTTTCAATAATGAACCTTTGGAATCGACCGAGAAACATTTTTTTCAACACCCCCTCAAAATTTGATGGTTTACGTTTCAAGGTACGTAGAATCCAAAAATCGAATAAAAATTTGGCCGTCCGTCCGCCGTACGCCGTGCGCCGTACGCGGCACTTTTGCCGCACTTTTTGGTTGGTGGCTTTGCAGACGAGTGATCAATATAGAAAAATAATAAACCATTGTGTAATAACTTGCAGCGTTTTTTAAAATAATTTCCCCATTGAAATAAAAGTAACTAAACCGTTGGAAAGCTGAGACTTTGGCGCATCTTTTAGACTTACAGGCAAAAATTCACAAGCCGAATTACAGAACTCCAGCTTTCCAAGATTTCACCAGTTTTTGTTTAGGTCCATTCTTTATCCGTGTCCCGATTTAAGAAAAAGTTTTACTCCATCATGGAGTTGGAAAAATTTACTCACTTTCCAACGGTATTATCAGATAAAAAATTAACATGAAAATTCGGGGAGTTAAAGCCATTTTTGCCGACAGAAGGTGGGGAACATGAAAAAAATCTTAAAAGTGAAATAACTCAAAAATGAAGCTTCTACAAAAAATTCCTATCAAGAATTTTTTGCTGAAAATCAGTTGTAACATCGAATCCTGCCCTGTGACCATTACAAAATGTAACACCCTGTATAACTCAAATACTCGATCAAAAATACATACACATGGTCAGAAAAAATGAAATAGAGGGCAAGAAAATGTTTGTTAACATTCTCATAATAAAAACCCACATCATAACTAGTTTAAACGTATTTTTTGTAAAGAACAAAAAATACGAACTCTGGGTAACCCTTCAGCACCACAAACTTAATACGGGTACCTACCTATTTGTGACCACTTGAATATGAATTCCTGACAGTTCATTTCAAGTAAGTTTTGATTCCGTTCTTTCAAAACGGACAGGTATACAACTACTCGACTTCTTCAAAGCCTCTAGAAGATACCGCCGAAATTTCCCGGATTAGTTGCCAATGGTTTACTTCATTTCAATGTCATTCAATGTAGAACGGAATCATAGTGTATGTAGTCTCACCTACCTGACGTGATACCTACAGAACAATAGCACCCTACACTACCAGTTCCTATTATGAGAAAACCCAATGCATCTATTGTATAAATTTTTGAACTCAACCTTCCTGTCAGAGGCGAGGATAGAGTGTATACCTTTGATTTTATTTTAGTACGTATGTTTACGGGGTGTGCCACGTTGAAAACAGTAGGGAAGAATTTTACAACTTATTCAAGTATGAAAATGCCTCTAAGCAATATTATCTAATCTTTGTGAGTCTATTTTTTTTTTAATTTCAAGATTATTCCCGTGCTTTCGAGCTTATGTCGCTAAAATTACCTTAAATTCCTTAATTTACCATGAAAAATATAACAATAAGGGGCAACAGGCGATTCCTCCCCGTAAAACTGAAAGTTGGACATAACGGACTGTGGGATAAATAATGAGTACCTACCTTACTGCCCACAGTCTCGGCAGTTGTTTGTAATATTATAAATCCAAATTACTGGTCCAATAAATATGGAAAGGAATATGTGGATTTATAGGATGCTATGTGCTACACCCTCCTGGTAGTATAATAATATGATGCGGACCACCATCTTGGCAGATGTTATTCCAAATTTGGTTTTATTCCAAATCGCCGCAATATAGAGTACTATGGAAAATATTATATGGGTACTTAGGAAGCTATGTGCCACACCCACTTCGTACAACATGAAATAAATAGTGAGTACCTACCTTACTGCCAACCCTCACGGCAGTGGTTTGTAACATTATTAATCCAAATTACTGGTCCAATAAATATAGAAAAGAATATGTTGATTTATAGGAAGATGCTATGTGCTACACCCTCCTGGTAGTATAATAATGTAGTGGTTACTACACTGTTATTGTTGTTAAACTGTTTTGTTTACGTTGCAATTCATAAAAGTTAGTTGTTATCTGGCCGTGTTTGAAAATTAAACCGTTATCCAAAATTATAATTGGACTGGTTTTGTTACATTGGGGGCCCGTCCGAACTGGTTTAAGAGAGGAGGAGGAAGAAGGATTGAGGTATTATGCCACCGAAAAGGAATACCACGGCTCAGCGAACGATGTCAACCCGAAGTTATTCAGTTAACTCGGTTGGGACTTCAAGCTCTCTCATAGGTAATCAGACTGACGCTCAAATATCACCCGCACCTAGAACACGATCTAGATCCCCAGTGGCTCTGTCAGGAAACCAGAGGTCGACAGAACTGTTGACCGTCACTTCGACCATGCAGGAAATGTTGGGGACTATGCATCAAATGCAGACACAAATGTTACATCAAATGAGCCAATTGGTTGACGAAAATCGTGCATATCGCCAACAGCTTGATGAAAGAGTCTCAGCCTTACAACCTTTCCAGGAAGTAAGCAACATCAATGGTCAGGCATCTCAAAGTTGTTCCCCTGTTCCCTCACTTCATCAGCCAGGGAGAGAAGGCGACTCTCGAGGACAACAAAAGGAAGTCATGCTAATACCCTATGATGGCAAAGTAACCTGGGAGGAGCATCAAGTTCATGTGGAGGTAACTTCTATGAATAATAATTGGTCTGTTAAAACGAAGGGGTCTAGGTTAGCGCAGAGCCTAAGAGGACCTGCATTGAGCGTTCTATCTGATTTGCCCGTATTGGACAGACTTGATTATAATGCCATATCAGAAGCTCTTGCAGAACAGTTTGGTCAAGCAAGATTGACTCCTAATTATCAATTACAGTTGGAAACGCGATCACAACAGACAAACGAATCTCTCACAGAGTTGGCTGCTGATATTGAGAATTTAGTCAGAGGTGCTTACCCAGAGGAGACACGCATCAGTAAAAGCAAGAAAGCTGTTAAAGTGTTCATAAAAGCATTGCAGGATAGGGAACTGGCCAAATTAATAACATTGACGAAACCTACAAATGTCCAAGAGGCTCTGACAACAGCTTTGCAGTTGCAAGTTGTGGAAGCACCTGCATCTAAAATTAATAATGAAGTTCGCTGTTGGGGTTGTAAAGCTACGGGCCATTTGAGATCACAATGTCCAAAAGAACCAAACAACCAGGGAAACTAGAAAGAGCCAGCGCCAAGGGCCACGCACTGGCTTCAGGTAAAAGGCCCCTGGGTTTTGTTAGAACATTTCGAACAGGGACAGAAGCTTTGTTTGTAGAGGCGGTCATTGAAAAGAAACGAATGGAAATGCTTGTCGATACGGGAGCTTCTGTTTCTATCTTGCGTCCAGATGTCGTTAAGAGTCTTAAACTTCTAGTCAAGCCATCTTTATTCACTCATTTGACAACAGCAGGAAATGACAAGTTGAAGGTAACAGGGGAATGTTCACCAAATTTCAAAGTAGGTGACAAAAATATAAGACACAGGTTCCTCATTGCTGGAGTGAGAGATAAAGGCATTATCGGTTATAGGCATTATAGGTTTAGATGCACTCCAACAACTCGGGGCTACCTTGGATTTATCTTGTGAGGAACTTCGTGTGGGAAGAAGACACATCCCGCTCCACCGAAGATTTCAATGTGTTTCCCGATCTCTTCAAATCAATCTTCTTCCAAAGGAAAGTGATTGGGGTGCTGAGATGCTGAAGTCATCAAACCTGAGTCCTGGCACCAATGATTACTCTGCCGTATGTCAGGTGTTCAATAAATTTCAAGATGTGTTTGCAAGTAAAGGGACCATGTTAGGCAGAACACATGTTGTGGAACACTGTATCGACACAGGTGAGACACAACCCATCAAGCAACCCCCCAGAAGAATACCTTTTGCGTCGAAGGATCATGTCAATAAACTCATTCAGGAAATGTTGGATGTGAAAAAAAGGATACCTTTATTTCGAGAGCTTTCGAGCTAGGGCACTCTTGAAAATTTCAACCCTTAATTTTCACCCCTTAGAAGTGACCTACATCAACCAAAAGCTTCGCGGCACAACTAGACCCCAAATGGATCCCATATACCAAATTTGAACCAAATCGGTCCAGTGTTGCTAAGAAAAGTGCCGCGGACGGCGGACGGACATTGCAAATTTGGATTCTACGCACCTTGAAACGTAAAGTGACAAAGTTTGAGGGGGGGTTATAAAAATTTTTTGCGATACGATCACATAGGCTTATTATTAGAAATAATAAACCAAAAGGACTCTTATGCTCTCCCAACGGTACAAGCTCTCCTGGATGCTCTAGCAGGGTCAGCATGGTTTTGTACTTTGGACCTAAAAAGTGGGTACTGGCAAATTGGGATGAGAGAGGGAGATAAAGAAAATACTGCTTTTGCTGTAGACCACCATGGACTTTGGCAATTCAAGGTCATGCCTTTTGGATTGTCTAATGCGCCGGCTACTTTCCAGCGGTTGATGGAGGCAATAATACCAGCCGATCTTGCACTGGTTTATCTTGATGATGTTATAATCCATGGGCCCGATGTTCAGACAGTGCTAAGAAAGCTGATCAAAGTTCTTGAACTGTTCAAAAAAGCAAATCTTCAACTAAACCCCAAAAAATGCAGTTTTTTCACTCAAAGGGTTCAGTATTTGGGTCACATTATTTCTGCTGAAGGGATACATACAGACCCCATGAAAACCGAAGCAGTTAAGAACTGGCCAATACCAAAAAGTAAACGAGACGTCCGCTCCTTTCTCGGGTTTTGTTCGTATTACAGGAGATTTGTGCCAAACTTCGCTGAAATCGCACGACCCTTGTATTCGTTGACAGAGGACAAAAATGAATTTCACTGGAGCAGATCTTGTGGAGACAGTTTCCAGAAACTACAAGCTCTCATGACATCTACTCCGATCCTGGCTTTTCCAAATCTTCAACAACCCTTTGTATTGGATTGTGACGCAAGTGGCCATGCTGTTGGGGCGGTGCTGTCTCAGGTTGATAATGGTGTGGAAAAAGTAGTTGCATACTATAGCCAAGCATTAAGCCAATCGGAACGTAACTATTGCGCCACACGTCGTGAGCTATTAGCAGCTGTAAAGAGTATCGAGCATTTTCATTACTATCTTTATGGTCAGAGCTTCATCCTTCGAACAGACCACTCTGCTTTGAAGTGGCTTTCATCATTCCACAGACCAGAAGGACAGATGGCTCGTTGGTTGGAGACTCTTCAAATGTATACTTTCGAAATTGTACATCGGCCAGGA
Organism: Apolygus lucorum; assembly: GCA_009739505.2. Taxonomy (NCBI): domain Eukaryota; kingdom Metazoa; phylum Arthropoda; class Insecta; order Hemiptera; family Miridae; genus Apolygus; species Apolygus lucorum. The sequence continues at coordinate 109,748,667 of CM019167.2, read as the reverse complement.
AAGAGTCATGGAAATGCGGATGGGTTATCCCATCAGACATGCTACAATAATTGTTCATACTGCAGTCACCAAGAGAGAAAAGCACACGTAACAGCTATCGAATTATCTACTGTGGATGAGGGCTGTCAGCTGGAGGATGTCTCGATTCAACGACTCCTTGAGTGGAAGAAGAAAGATGTATGCCCAGAAGCAATAGAAATGGCTGCTGAGGGCCCCCAGGTGCATCGCTTGATGTTGCGATGGGACACATTGGAAGTTAAAGATGGTAAGCTCTTTCATAGATGGGTTTCAGGAACAGGTACACACCTTCAGCTAGTCGTCCCCACCTCCAAGGTTCCATTAGTACTCCAGCAATGCCATAATAAACCATCGGGGGGCCATTTTGGTTACTGGAAAACACTTGCAAAAGTAAGACGTCTGTATTTTTGGCCAGGGATGACTGGCGATGTTAAAGCTTGGTGTCATTGTTGCCTAACATGCCAAAAAATAAAAACAAGTAAAAGCCCACCAGCACCTCTACAACAATGTCCAGTTGGAGCACCGTTTGATAGAATTGGGGTGGACATTCTCGGCCGCCTCCCAGTGACAAAGCGTGGAAACAAATACGTATTGGTTGTCTCCGATTATTTCACTAAATGGTCGGAAGTAATTGCGATTCCGAATCAAGAGGCTGAAACTGTGGCCAAAGCTCTAGTTGAGCATGTCTTTAGTAGAGTTGGTGTACCACTTGAGATACACACTGACCAAGGAACTAATTTTGAGGCTTATCTTATGCGGGAAATGGCTCAATTGATGGGATTAACCCGCACTAGAGCTACTCCTTTGCATCCTCAATCCAATGGCCAAGTTGAAAGGCTTAACAGAACCTTGACCAAGTATTTAGTGGCGTTCATTGGTCAGCAACAGGATGATTGGGATGAGAAGATTCCATTGTTCCTGCTAGCCTACCGTTCCACTCCCCACAGCACTGTAGGATTCTCGCCAGCCCAATTGGTCTATGGTAGAGATCTTCATCTACCCGAAGAACTGTACAGAGCAAGCGTTAATGAAAAGGCAGTAACGACGCCTCATGCTTTTCAACTCCGTTCTGATCTGGAGATGGTAAGGGAGTTTGCAAGAAACACGATGAAAACAAACAGCTTATAGATCATTCACATTTTCTGAAATATTTTCGAAAACGGGACTCCTATTGCCAAAACCTCTTTAGTATTTTCCTAGAATGTGCCCCTAATGATTCTAACTGTACTCCCGGCTTAATCCGATTTAATGGGGCGGCTGGGGAGGGGTCCCTGAGCGCGACGCTCAGGTATCACCTCAAGAGGTCTATTTACTCACGTATAAATAGAGCAAGTCAGTAACAACCCAAATCATTATTTTTCAAGTTTCTTTGCAGTTTACATAGTTTCTAGTCGAGACATATTTTCTACAAGGGTTCCAGTCTTCCAGTGCATTTTTGCTACATTTTATAGGCACTTGATGCTATAAAAAAAATATATTTTTTCACCAACGCTATGTGCTATTTATGTCTGCAAAATAACTGAAATTTGTTTATTGCCTGAATGCTAAGTCATCATACCGTATTATAATCTTGTCATTATATGAGTAATGAGAGCTACCAATTTTTCTGGGCTATATGATAAATTTATGTATATACTGCATACGCGCATTGCTTTTTGATATAACCCCCCCACCAACATTTTGTTAGTAAACTATCTGAGAGTAAACATACGGGATTTCAGGTCGGTAGGACGAATAATAGAGTTATAATGGAAAATGTACAAAAAAACAGGGCCTGGGACATAAAACAATTTTTATAAATTTTATTAAACATTTTTTAATATACCCCCACTCATATATTTTGTCATTCAACAATCTGAGAGTATACATACGAAGTCGTAGGTCGATAGGACAAATAATAACGGAGTTATAGCAAAAATTGTACGAGAAAACGTGACTTGAGCACGGCACTCAGGTACATATCACCTCCAACCCTCGTTTAAGGGTGATCACCTCTCGCGGGTTAAGGAGATAGAAAACCCCCGAAGCCCTCCAAAAACAGGCCAGAATGAGAGAATTGATTAGTTCGAAAAATTATCGTCGAGCAGCACACAACGAGCTTTGGAAAAATAGAGGGGGAAGTGACTGACTGACCAGTTGTAACGCGCCAGTACGCGTATGACACACAAACTGAATGCAGTATTTCACTATCACAACTGGTCATTTGGTTTGGTTTGGTTTTCTAATTAAATTAAATAGTTTGCGGTAATTATGTTGGTTTTTTCTTTTTGAAACATGTTCTCTAATGATTGTAGAAGGAGATAAAATTATTTTTAAAAAAATTCTGGGTCGTTTTCGATTTTTTGGGGGCCGCTAAAGTTGACCTACACAACTGGTCATTGGAAAAAGGACCACAATGCACCTCAATGACCAGGTATGCGGTGGCTATACGCAGCAAATGACCAGGAAGCGCCATGTACGATACCACATACACACACACACACACACACACACACACATTTATGCATCGAGTCATACATTATTTCCTCATTTAAAAATTTTCTCACTC